>JAYESA010000281.1:0-270387 GCA_036927795.1 Iris macrosiphon
GGAGATTATTTTATTTTAATTTTAGTTGGACCGGAACCCACATATGTACGTGTATGTCCGACCTTGTATTGCATCAGCATCTAACCCTTGCTTGAAGCAAGGGTTACCCATGTTGAGTTGCTAAAAGTGATTTTTAATCTACCGAAAGAAGAGAAAAATCATAATTGGTCTTGAAAATAATTGTTTACCGAAGTGTCGCCAAACTACCAACTATGATAAATAGTTTTCAGAACGGCCTATATAATGAGTAGTTTTGGTAGCAAATACCTTACGTTTTTTTTGTTTATATTGCTATTGAGGAAGAGAGCAAAGCTAATGGCACAAAACAAAACCCAAATAGTTGAGTTTATGATTTAAGACTTCATGGATCTTTATTATAAGAAGTCTTGTGTAAATCTTTAGTAGCTTAAAAACGAATTGAACTGTCTAATCTGTTTATAAAAACTCTATTAATTAATTTTTTAAAATTAATTAATTAATTAATCTAATATAATTTAATTAGAACAAAACACATTTAATTCAAGTGGTTAAGATGAAAAATATTTTTCTTGATTGTTTGAATTCAATTTCTAGAAACGACAATATTTATAATAAATTTATATTTAATTTCTTTTCCCGTAATTTTTTACCCACGTTACTAGTATTTACATAAAATGAACAAAAAGGAACAAGTATTTACCAAACACACACACATGATAATAGATTTCTCATCATAAATTCTCCAGGAATATAAAAAGAGAATCCACATTTACCCTATTTGTTTCTTTGCAAACATAATCATGTCAAGCTTTTAAGTTCATAATAATGTAAAATGGGATGGCTGAAACAAAGTTACAATTTATACTAATAGCTGCAAGTTTGGGGCTAAGGAGGAGAAGTAAAACCATAACTATACAAATGAGCAAATAAGCCAATCGACAATTCAGTAGACAATGAGAATCTCGTGTTATCACACTGAAGAAGTTTCCACCCTTGTTTATTTATACAGAAGACTACAGAGTAAAAGAAAACTAAAACCGTACCGATACAAATGCCCAGATTAGTGAGAATGGACATTTCTGTAGACAATTGAGAATTCCGTGCTATTATCAACACTGAATATGTTCTCGCCCTTGTCTATTCTGAGAGAATACTAGAAAGTAAAAGACAACAACAATTGGGGAAATAATAACCAAAGCCACCCCACCTCCCCATTCAAATCCCAAACCCCATATGAGGACAGACTCTTAAATAGTTCACAGCCAACACAAGAAAGCCAACTAAAATGGAAGTTTCCGAGCACCGACGAAATGCTGAAAGCTAACCCAACATCGCACAGGTAAGGAAGATAACCAAGACCAAGCCATTACAGGAGAATGGTTGTCTCGGCGATCATGGAAGTCACCACATATGGATCCATGTTGGAAGCTGGCCTCCTGTCCTCGAAATAACCTGAAGAAGCAAAAAAAGGATCAAATGATGATTAAGACTGAGAATAATCAAGATATTCAAGATGTTAGTAGTATTATTGGTCAATTCAAAAAAAAGGATAAAATGATTATAAGCCTGAGAATAATCAAGATAGTCAAGATGTTAGTAGTAGTATTGGTCAATTCAAAAATAAAGGATAAAATTATGATTAAGCCTGAGAATAATCGAGATACTCAAGATGTTAGTAGTAGTATTGGTCAATTCACATAGAGATGTGTGTAAGCTACTATGATTTTGCTCAAGTTATCAGCACTTCTAACATGACTAGTAAATACAGAAGTATAAGATAAATAAGAAACCAACCTTTGCCCTCTTTCTCGGTGTCACGACCCACTCGAATGGAAGCCCCGCGATTTGCAACTCCCCATTTGAATGTGTTAATATCAGCAGTCTCATGGCGACCGGTGAGACGACGCTCATTCCCTTCCCCATAAGCAGCAATATGCTCCTTGTGCCTCTTGCTGAGCTTCTCAATGGCCTTCTTAATGACCTCATATCCTCCTTCCTCCCTCATTGTCTTAGTGCTGGGAGCAATACAAACGGAAGAGTTTCAAAAAACAGATACATAAAAAGTAAAATTAGAATTGACATTTTCTTCAATAGAAATCTGAGGAAAGGGAAATTTTCGCTTGGAGAGTATCGCACCTGTAGTTTGTGTGAGCCCCAGCACCATTCCAATCTCCCTAATAACACCCCAAGAATTTGAAACAATAAGCAAAATTGTACACAAGATTGCCATGATATGATGGCGAAAATAAACAAAAGGCACCAAATTTGAGTTTGCACCCCAAGAATTTGAAACATATGGTATATAAGACTATCATGATCTGATGGAAAAGAAAAATGTTCCAATGATAATGTTTTGAAGGAAGACATGTTCGAACAAAAAAAAGTTTTTTTTTTTCATTTTTTAACGCAATATTGGCCTTCCGATAAAGGTATAGAAAATAAACCCGAAAAAGTTTGTTTTCTTTTCAAACCACAAGAACTTCAAAAAACTTTGGAAACAAAATAACACCATTGAACCAAGCTAACCTGGATGGGCTTTGGGTCCAAGGATAGAACAACACCAGCAATCTCGGTGATTCTCTGATTTCATGGCATGATTTAACGAATGGTTAGATGTTAAAACGCAATAATGTAAGCATTCACAGGTTAGACAATGTAAAAGTAGACATTTGCGGAACAGCCATTTGTTATATACCTCAAGAATGTAACGAGCAACCCACAATTCATCACCAGCAGAGATACCAACAGAAGGGCCAACTTGAAATTCCCACTGTTTTACACGTACAACAGTGGTGGAATGCAATGTCAGACAATAATATACACCCTTACACAAAGGAAGAGCACAAAAGCAAAGGACCAGCTTCATCATACCTGGCCTGGCATGACTTCACCATTGATGCCACTGATGTTGATCCCAGCATAAAGACAGGCTTTGTAGTGGGCATCAACAATATCACGCCCAAAAGACTTGTCAGCACCCGCAGAACAATAATAAGGACCCTGTCACATAGTTTACATTGGTTATACATAAATCATATAGAAGGACGTATGTTGACATACGGAGCACTCATGACAAAAAAACAAGATTATATTGGTAAGTAATATTGGAATCATTCCAAAAGATAACTAATGCGGACTTCAATTTGTTAGACGGCTTCCTAATGTACAAGGAACAGGACCTACAATTAGCATTATACTAAACATAGAAGATAAATATAAGACAAAAATAAGTGGGTTTAACATGACCCTTGTCTCTAGTTATGTATTATTACACTCAATTCGTTTGTTTTCATAGTCATGCAGAGCTCACGAAGAGGTAGTATTAGGAATCTGAAGTTCTTGTGAGATGCTTGAGAGATAATGGGTATCATGTTAAATTAGTCCATTCTCAATGCATATACAACCAATTGCCTGCTCTCCAAACAAATATCATAGTTATGTAGAAAATAAAAGCTTGGAGTATTATATAATCAGTAACTTGTGAAGCAAGAAGGATTGAAGAGGACAATTCTAGTAATTCCAGCGATCTAAGAGAATTACTCTCTAGACATGATTGCAAATAATGGATTAGTATTGATACCTGGGGACCAGGGAAGCCACCAAGGGGCCAACCAATGGGCCATTTGACATCTTTTTGGAGGAGTGTGTACTCTTGTTCAATACCGTACCTGCCCAAATAAAATAGTCAAGTAAGATGCAACGAAACAAATGATACCAGGAAAGATGGATAAACAATATATTTAAATCAGAGAGCATGTTAATAGAAAATACCAAGGTACTTCAGCAGCTACATCAGGATGGCTAAAGATCTTAGCAGCATTAGCTCTTTTGTTCGTGGGTATCGGCACCCCGGCAGGGGTATAGCAATCGCACATAACCTGGAGTATAAAGTGAGAAAATGCAATACATTAAAATTAAAAACAAATTAAATCAACAAAGAGCTTCAATTCTAATAACACAGATATGACAACTGATATGGGAAGCCAAAAACTGTTGTTTTAAACAATGAGCTTCAAATCATTATTTCCTCTCCCAAATGTATTCAGAGGCTAATCAAATGAAATAAATGTTTAATCCACCAAATTAAGTTGTAACTATATAATGTGCTAACACAATGAACAAAGATGACTTCAGAATGCACAAACGTGTCATAATATTATGAGTACTGTAGATTTGTAACTTTCACAAGCAAATCCATTTTATTGTTCTCCAGAAACAACTAACACCCTATAGAGCCAATCAGTTTTTGGGTATTTGTATGTAGTGAACAATGATCAATATCTTTACCAGCAATGCTAGGTTATCAGCAATACTAGGACTGCTTCGTATCTTGTATAAATCAATATTCAGCCGGTAAAGCTTAAGATACTAATAACAACGGAAAAAAGGTTAAAACAATAGTTTGCACAATCGGCCAGTACCGATACAATTTGGCATGTGCCGATCCGATACCGATCACTACCGATACCGCCATTGGGGGTCGCTTTCGGAAAATTGAATGAAAATGATAGAAATGGAAAAAATAGTGTCAACGCAATAATTCACTATACAATGTATCGATATGATTCCTTATCGATAAATTGTTCCATATGAATCATTATCGATAAATTGTAACAATTATTATTCGTCGAAGCTGTATATATCTATAAATTCACAACATAAATCTATTTATAAATATATTAAATATTTTCTAGTTTTTTAAAAGACTTTTTAATCAGTTTTTGTGTTTCTAAATGAATAATCCAATACTCCGATCTGAGACTCTGGGACAGTCAATACTGCAGAAACCGCCAATATTGATACTCATAGGAAGGGGCCGAAACCGATTCCGGTATTTAGAACCTTGGTTAAAACATATGATTCAAACAATAAGTGGATGAATAATGGCGATGACTCTGAGCAAAGTATTGAACTTACAAGGATATTGTTCCCCCTCCTGAAAGGATCTTTGAAAATGGCCTGAGGACTGCACATCCATGTTACAAAGCAAGGATCATAAATATCCAAAATAGGGACCAGCATCAGTAGTCAAACAATGGAAAGGGTTAGAGAACTTACTACAAAATAACTTCACTATCCTCTCCTGGAGCTTGACCGGTGCTCGACCCGTCGAAGTTCCACTTTGGGAGCTGGCTAGGATCCGTAATCGGCCCATTAAGTGTCTGCGCAAATTACAACGGTAAATGTAAATTTTTGTATGCTTTACAAGATTAAGTACCATCAATGAGGAAGGACCCAATTGGGAAATTAATCAAAAAAAGTGACTGTATAACAAATGGCTTCAATAATCTTACCCTTGCTTTGCTGCGAATGTCAGTGCCACTTCCTCCAATCCTGTTCAAAACATAAGGTATCAAAAAATGTATAGAAATACAAGAAAGAGTATAAATAAATCAAGAAACAAAGCCCATGAGCAAGAATCATAACAAATCCCAAATTTTTTGGGTCACCTAGTTTGAAAGTGGACAAATAAATAACAATAACAGAATCTTCATGGTAAAGAATGAATAACTACAAGCAGAAAAAGACCAAGTAAACCAACAGCAAAAAAGAGTATACGTTGGGAGTACAATAAATGGACACTAACAAAGCTCCAACTAGAAGCAAAATGGATATCTAGAAAATAAACATGGGAGTACAATAAGTGGACTCCTAACTATAGTATATAGAGGAAAACAACAGATCTCCAGTACCATCAAATTAACTTCGTACTTCATTGCCAACAGGTGAATATGGTATCAGAATACAAAATATAAAAGCAGAGTGGGATATGTAGCAAATGACTAGAGTAAGACCAACAGATCTCAACCACAAGCAAATTAACTTGATATCAAAAACAAATAACTATAGATCAAAAGTTTAAACAAAAAGAAACAGAGTTGATACTTTAAAAAATTAACAGAGCTGAGATGATGAGTTGGAGTAAGCAAAACAGAAAGATCTTGACAAAGCATCAATTCACTTAACAAACCAAGATCATCCATGTCATAAAACTAAAAAAAAATCAGCCCCCACACCACCAAAAGAGCACCAAAACTTGATCAGAGTTTCTTCAATTAAACGAAAGATAAAAAGTCAATCTATGCCAAGAAATAAAAACCAACACTTGGACAGAAAGAGCACCAAGAATAAAATCTACTGCAATCAAACAAAACAAAAACACACCCATCTCATAAAAATCTACACCCAGAATAAATAAATAAACGTTTTGGAAAAATAGAACCAAAACCAATAAAAATCTACACCCAAACTGTAATAAACAAGACTTCACCAAGTACCCATCTCCTAAAGCTCTATAAGAAACTATAAAAACTAAAGCTTGCATAAAAAAAGCAACAAATGTCAAAGCTATTGAACTCAAGCAAAGATCAAAATAAAAAAAATTAAACTTACCCATCTCATAAAAAACTATACCAAACTAGAAAAACCAAAACTTTCATAAAAATAGCACCAAATATCGTAAAAAAAAAACATGCTCATCTCCTAAAACTCTATACAAAAATATAGAAACCAAAACCTACATACAAATATCACCAAATATTAAAGTTACTGCATTCAAACAAAGACCAAAACCAAAAAATAAGACTTGCCCATTTCATAAAATTCTACACAAAACCAAAACTTGCATGAAAAGAGCACCAAATATCAAAAAGAGAAAGAATTTTTTTTCTCTCTCTTAAAACTCTGTACAAACCAAAACTTGCACAGTACAAGCGCCAAATACCAAGGTTACTGCATTCACACAAAGATCCAAATAAAAAACAAAACATGCCCATCTGCTAAAACTCTATGAAAGCTATAAAAACCAAAACTTGCACAGAAATAGCACCACAACAGAGTATGAAGGAGGACGAGGAGGAGAAGAGATCTGACCATATGTACTCTGCAATGATCTTCTGCGTGGAGGCAGAGAGATCGAGGTTGAGGAGATCAGAGAGGACTGTTGACATGGCTGCTAGTGCTAGATGGATGGAAGAAGAGGAAGAAGAAGAGCAATAAATATTGAGAGATAAGTGTGGAGAATAATGGGGGATGGAGAAGAGTTTATATAAGCGTTGGTAGTGATTGGAATCTTTTGGATATAGATAGAAATAAAATATAAAACATATCTCCATTTTTATTTTTATTTTTACTAGAATCTTTACATCAAGATTCAGATATTACAGAGACTTGTATAAATTGCAAATTAAGAAATATTTTAAATTTGGTGAATGGTGGTAGGTGGAATGATTATTTTTCTACTTTTAAAGTTTATTTTTAATCTAAATTATAATTTGATACCCTGAACTATTCAAAAATTCTAACTTGATATTCTCAATTTTAATAGGTACTAACTTAATATTCGTTTTTATTTCCTTTTCTACGATATTAACGTAAGATTAAAAATGACAAAAATACTCTTTCTATTCTCTCCCCGTCCTCTCTCTCTCTCTCTCTCTCTCTCTCTCTCTCTCTATATATATATATATATATATATATATATATATATATATATATATATATAGCATTATCTCCTTCTCCGACATTGGTGTAACAGAAACGACAGCGGCGCAACACCAACAACGACAACCCAACAACAGCGGCGGCTGCGACTAAGGGGGAAGAGGGAGGAGCGGTTCCAGGAGGTACTGCGGGGATGGGAGCGTGGGGTAGGGGGCGACCGCGGAGGGACGAGGGCTGCAGTGGTATTGGGAGGCAGTTTTTTTTTTTTTTTAACGAAAAACTATCAGTGAGTGTCAAAAGGTATCAAGCTAAAAATTGTTATTAGTTGATAGTAATAAATTAGTACCTATCATTATTTAGGGTATCAAGTTAAAAAATTGAATAGTTGAGGATATAAAATTATAATTTAATCCCTTTTATATATCAAGTTAAATTTTTTTTGTCTAATTAAAAATGTAACATAATAAAAAAAATGTAAGAATGATACAAATAAACTATTAGCATCTGAGGAGAACAAAAAATGTTTCAAAAGAAAAATTGGTCCAAAGGAAGGAAATGCCACTTAGCTGGTGAGGAAATACTAACAGTGAATCAATGCAAGCCAAATGGGAATAAATTATCTAGATTGTCGTCTTCTTTTTCCTGTGGAATTTGTAGATGAGAAAACTCTCAATCAATCTTTTCGTTTATACATTTTAGATTGTTTCCATTGTTTTATACACAACAAATTCATAGGGCATTCAAACTTTTCTTCCATAAATAGTTTGCTTCATTGTAAATCTAAGGACCTAGAGATGTAAAACTCTATCATTTATTCTACGTATAGAAGAGTTGCAGAGTTGAAACCTTAACCTAAGTAGCCAAGGATTGTTTAGTTCGACAAAGTAGAAAATTCGAAAATAGATATTCTGTGTACGTATTGCGATAACATGTAACGAAGTGGAGGGTCGTGAAAAATTATTCGTTTTGGTGCTTTGTGTTTGGGTTTTAATTTGTAATCTATGGAATATTCTCACATTCATGTGGCAATTTCAAGTGAAGAAGTAGATGCTAGAAGTAAAAAAATTTAAAGTTTGGTGTTTGGTGTTTGGTTGGTTGTTGAAGTAAGTAAAAAATTGTAATTTTTTTTTTTGAAGTAGAGAGGAAGTGGTACTCAAACGAAATGTGCGAACTGGAAATGAAGATTTTCCACTTCCGTACTCCACTTCGTAGGAAAAATATTTGGTGTCAAAATTTTAATTTCGTGACAAACATGATATACTGTTTAGGTAAAATAACAATAAATTTTGTCTACAAATTCTCCAACCAAATAAGTGAAATACTCCCATATTCAAATTTTGACCACTTCCACATTTCAAATGTGCGAACCAAACAACCAATAAGTGAAGAATAATATAAGCTCTATTTACATATGTTACATCGTAACCGGTCTTATTTTTTCTCAGGTTAGTCATCATCGATCCATAATCTTATAACTCTAACTTCAGCTATAGATTTAGGATCGACCTAGGAGTAAGTCTGATAAGACTTCGAACTTGGACAACCCCACTCCATAGGACAACCTTCTAGATCATTTGGTATTTTTAGGACCGGTCCAATTCAAATCCAACTTAAATCTATATACTTTTATTAGATACAAAAGATAATAAAAAATAGTTTCAGCTAAGACAGTTCAACCTCCTAGGGGATGGATAGTGATCATCTTTCCTTTTAGGTCTCATATTTGTAGCATCACTCCTTTTTTTTTCCCCTCTACCTTTTGTTTCGTTCATTTTATTTCCGGCTTCATTTTCCTACTTTTGGGAAACCTCAATACATTTTTATCTCTTCTTCGTCGTCTTTGGGACAATCCTAGATTATTTCTTACATATTTGTGTATTTAATTTCCATTTCTATATTTATAACAATAATTTTGTTAATATGTGTCCTAAAAATACATATTAATACATTAATAAATATATATTTTATATTAGTGCTACCAATAACACATTTATCTATATACATTTTATATTTATTAATATATATTTTAAATAAAAAATATATTAATAAATATGCTAATATAAATATTAATATAAACATACATTGATCAATATATTAACGTATGTACTTGAACACATGTTAACAACACCCAAAATTCTATTCTCTCAGCTGGTCGAGTAAACTTACTTGGGAGTATCAACCAAACAAGGATTTCAGCATTGTGCCTTTACGAATCAACATACGTGTACCATTAATTAAGTCTCGATAGTTAAGCATGAGTTCAACTACATAAACTCAAATAAGACCTTATGAGTTAGAACTTACAATAACGATAAAAAAAAATTGTTATATAAATTACTTAAAATGAAAGTATTTTAAAAAAAATTGAAGTTACGAAAACTTTCGCCATCACAAATGACAAAAATATGAAACAAATATATATATTTTTTTTTTAACATTTTCGTCAACTCAGATGGCAAAAATTTGGCTTTGTCCAAATTTTTGTGTCACGTCCCAGTCCCAAAATACGTAGGACTAGGAATACGTAAGCATGTCAGTCGTATGTATATGGCAACTCCAATATATGGATACCATAATACATACATACGCTGTATTATGAATAACAATTCACAAGTGGTATAAATTTTATGTTATAGGTCACAAGGCAAACTAGATCTCATCCACAGAATCAAATATAAATGAATAACCAATCAACTATATAACTGAATCAAGTATAAAATGCTTGATAAGAACAAGTAGTTGGGTGGAGACAAATCCACTACCAAACTAGAATATAAGAGAAATAAAATAAGTACATCATCTAATGATCATAGAGGCTCGAAGGAAAGATCTCCTCGAAAGAGAAAGAAGTAGAAAGTTGTCACGCCCCAGTCCCAAAAGTACACGGGACCAGGCCACGTGGCAATAGCCAGCTGACACGTCTCCGAGGATATCTCAATTTAATGGATCCTAGCGAAGAGTGCTACGCTGTCCTAAATACTAACATGTCCAATATCAGTCAACAACAGGTAAACTAATCTCATCCACAATATAAACAGCAAGAAGTACTAAATAAACTGCTGGAAGATAAACACCAGTCTCAAAGTATCATAGTACAACCAATAATGTCTGGTGGGGACAAACCCACCACTATGATGAAATAAAGTACTGAAATAATAGATAAAAGAGTAATGACTAGGGCATCGGCTGACTAGATAATGATGCACCCAATCCTAGGCAGAAGGTCTACCAAGTGATCATGGAAACTCCGACGGTAGTACCTCTAGCTCCTCTGCGGTAGCGAACCTCGTCTCCTGTCCTGGGCCATACACTGTGGGGTAATATGCCTCGTCTAAATCTGAAAAGGTACCAGGTCCTCAGAGGGACGTAACAAGATACATAGAAGCATGCCATATATAAATGCTGAATAAAATAAATACAATAAAGGGTGTGCTAACCATCTAAGTGAATGCAATGTGAGGACAACTTTGGTACGTAGGCGTAGGCATAACGTCCAACACCCCGAAGAGCGTGGCAGCAGTGCAGTATATCGTCCATATCGCTCTGAAGAACGTGGCAGCAATGTAAAGGAAGTCATTGGATCCGTGGCTCCTCTGGATACTACGGACTCCAATGGGTGTATCCCATACGCCTACTAATGTCCTCCCCGCCCAATGTAGATACGCAAGTCGACTACTCGACGTGCATACCACGTATCTATATGCCAGTCTCTAACACTAAAATATAACCTGAATTTTGTACTAACCGTGATGTAAGTCACACGCACCGATAGCTAGTCAAGTACGCGAACCCGCATCCCAATATGAATATGTCTCAGTGAACGTGTGGGAGTGTCAGGTCTCAGAAGATAACAGAGTATCCTCCAATGGGGGTGAGTCTGCTAATGACTAGGTCAAGTACACTAATCATCGACGTATCCGTCGACTGCACCCGAGTCAATCTCGGACGCGTACAGTTGTATAAAAGAAAAGCACAAGAATACAATACAATATATGCATAATTTAAATTAGACAATAATTATGGCAAGGTATCTTGCCTGAGTCCTCAAGCTGTGAATGCCAGAAGCCGGTTCCTGCAGTGTCTCCTGGCTGCTCCAATGATCCTAACATACAATATAATATAGCAATGCTGAAATCAAACACTAAGCAATATACACACTACTGTGATACTACTCTTGGAATATTGTTGCAAGTTCACGATTGATCGAATACAGCATCACGCGTGCACGTAGCTAGGGTGTACACGTGTTTTATTCTCGGTTATCGCGTGCCTTGAGACAACAATCATTAAGTTATGGTTACCAACTATTTTTGATTTATACGATTACAGGTCCTTGGTTCCCATAATCAAACGTACTCAGTTGATGTCCCGACGTTCAGATGAAATACTGGTCCTTGGTAACATGTCATACTTTAGGGAATGTATTCATTATCTTCTAACCTAATTATCAACACACATACACTTATCTCTTATTTCCTTTTATTAGGTTGGTGTCGACATAGGACACGTCGATACAACGACTCGAATAAATAGCCATACAATGATACTATTCGAGAACGAGCGGGGGATCGAGTACCTGGTGTAATGCCCCGTTCCCCCTACTCGGGGAGCGCGGCCAAGAAATACTTACGACCGTCCGAACGGGACAGATTGAATTAAGATCCTTTCCTCGTTATGGATTGGTTTCTTCGGAATCAGGTCCCATAATCAATGGATCGTGCCTCAAGGAAGGACTCGGCGGCAGAGTAGAGAGAGGCCTTTTCGTTGTGTTGGTTTTCCTTGCCCGTTTTCGATTGCCGTTTGGTTGCGTACTTGTTGGTTTTAGGACTTGCGTTTTCTTGAACGGTTTCGATGGACTTCATTGTTTTCGTTCTTAGGATTTCGTATTTCGTATCGAGCCTTGGAGACCGAAGCAGGAGGCATTGATCATCCGTTGGTGCGTGCAGGTGATCGTGTAGACAACGCGCGAGCGGAGTCTTAGAGATCTCTACTTCTTCTTCCCATTCAACCAACTTGTGAGTGGCTCTATTTCGATAAGCACCTTCTTTCCAAGGGCTCCGTTCATAATAAAATTGACTCAGTTGTGCATTCAATCAAACGATACCAATTAAGTAACAAGATAAGATAAGAAGTAGGCTTGGAACACCCATTGCTTGTCATACAAAATCTTGCATAAATTCATTGATGCATGCATGTTCGTTGGATATTTAATGGGTTGGTATTTATTGATAGTTCAAAGTGTTCTTCTATAAACTGCTGCATGTTATTTCATATAACTGTTGGTTGATTGTGATAGTACAGTAAAGCAGTTTCGTACATGATGTTCTTTAAATCGCTAGTAAGTAAATCTATGAAGTAGAGTTCATAGAAATGGTCATGGGAATTCTTGTGCACAAGGGATCCAGGTTCCTGCGAGCGGTTACCGGGGCACCGGGCCGTTTCGACCCGGGCGGAATCTACTTTCTTAGTCGTGGGAGCGGGAAATTGTAGCGGGGCTAGCTACCCGCGCTGCAAGCGTCGCCGCCAGCCCAGACTAAACCCATGATGGCTCCTAAACAACAAAGAAAGATGTTGTGTATATTTAAACTGTGCAGACTAACTATGTCTTCGTGACAGGGAAGGCTATGGTAAGTTGTACAGGTGGTTCAGACGGGACAGGTAAAGTCACTTAACGGTGGCATGTGGAGTTATGTTATTTTGTTCTTGCATACCTGCTAAATGAAATATGATCTAGGCAAGAATAGAAAGTCACATAAACACATAAATGTTGCATGTTCATTTAAAACGCATCTAAAGAGCTTGGTAAAGTTGAGCAGCTAGCCTTCACCAGTACTTTTCGAAGTACTGACCCTCGTTGTAGCAGGTTCCCCAGCGCAAGGCAACGCGGCGAGGAGCTGAAAATCTCTCCAAACTTTTGGGATTCTTGGCGGGTCGTGACCAAGACTTTGGAGGCTCAAGCTAGAAGCCTTCCTCTCTCCCTCCTGTTGCTGAATAACGCTAAGGCGATGGTGCTTACTCGCACCCAAAGGTGTTTTGTGTTTTGAAACTATGTAAAGGGACATAATGTATGGATCGGCTATCTCATTTTGCGTCCAAGTTTGTAAGCCCGTGGGGCATTTTATACTTTTGAGTCAAGAAATGTAACAAGATGTTCATTATAAATAAAAGAGAAACTTTTCTATGCCTCAACCTTGTGTTATCTTATTTGTCTACTCTGTTGCGTTGTTCTAAAGAATATCCTTATGCCTAAGGCCTTGTGCACGCGCGCCCTACGCGTGCACGGCATCGCGCCCCTGGGAAGATTATCGATTAATAGAAATCGGGGCGTGACATATTGGTATCAGAGCATGCTTCAGATCCTTTGATCTCACAAAGAAAGTTTCTAAAGAGGACCTTGTTCCTTCCGAGTAGACCCTTGAATTCGCTTGGCCAAAATGAGATACATTCCATACAATAAGTCTAAATATTTTTGAAAAGTGCGTGGGAATTATACGATTGCTTGGACGGGATTATGATGTGAGGGCTTTTGTCCCAACTCATAGAGGATGTTGTGAGAGGAGACTCGTGTTATAATCGGCAAGTTATATGTCTATATGAAACACCAAACGAGTAGAGTGCGAGATAAGAATATCGTTCAGACAGTGGTCCATGCACATGGCCTTTTGGCCAATTTGTGTTAAGTATCGTGCACCAAGACCCTTGGTGCTAGTGAGTTGCAGCGAGATTTGGGTATTGTTGGGATGAGAATAAAGTTGACTTGGAGGGAAATCGATAGAGACGTTATCGGATTGCCGCTAAGGCGAGTGACGGGAATCGTGTAGGGAATTTTCGAAAATAGTTGGACGGTTATTCATAACGATAAGTTATGATTTGAAGCATAGTCTGTATAGAGGACTATGAATACAGGTGTGTACGAGTCTAAGATCGCTAAGGTGATAAATAGGGACGGTGTTGGAGTTCTAAGGAACGAATTGGGCATACGACTGTAGGATGCGAACGCGAATCAGGAGTTATTAGGATGACTCAATTCCTGAGTAGTGTATGCGATAAGTCCCCTGTTCGATTATGCAATTTGTGGATATAATTAGTTGTAAAGATTCAGGGAGTATAACTCGAACCCTGAGTGGTGTATTTGTTGGCTTAGAAATGCTTAAACGAAGTCGTGGATTCGGAGAGTTAAGCGAGTCTAGCGACAAACGACGAGATTGGGTAAAGCCTTAGTATAAATAAACAGTGCCTAGCAAGTAAACGAACTCGGAAAAAGCATACAATGTTTGGTTCGAACGAGTTACAATGAGTCGAATAAGGGATAAGGCTTACATCGAATAGAAATTCAGGGCAATTGGAATCGATATCATGATCGGAAAAGACTTAGAGGATTGTACGAGCGAGTTTGAGTTGAAACAAGCGAATTAAAAACTTGAGTCGAGATTGGATAATCTGAGATGCGATCGAAGTAAGTGCAATTAGAAATAATGGAGTGAACGAATGAAAGCGTGCATGAAAAAATTTGGATTTGAGTAGGATATCGCTCGATAGAGTTCGATTTGAGTACGAATGCGATAATTTCACTTTTGGGAGATTTTAGACTATAACAATGGTTGAAAGATAGCTCAGATTGATGCAAGTTGAAAGAATTATGATTTTGATGGATTGAGTTAAGCGGTAATAGATTTGGCTTGGAGTTTGGAAGAACGACCTTGAAATCAAGTTAAGAAAGATAATATCCGAAATCTGTCCCAGTGAGAACGATTATTCTGCGGGAGCGCCGACGTGGTGATTTCACGTTCGGCAGGGATAATCGAACTCAAGGGAACATGTTCGGTGATTATTCCAGACGAACACGATGAATGGATACGTGTCAAATAGGATAGACTTTGAGTTTGGGATTTGAACTTAGTTGTTTGAGGAATGCTAAGAGTAGACAAAGAAATGTTCAAAATGGTAATATTGAAGTTGGATATTTTGGCTTAGTGAATTTTGATTGTAGTAAGAACGGTTGTTGGAAGAACATGACTTGAGGGATCAATGTACAACTTGGGATAAAACGAAAATTGATGATGAGGTGTCTGTTCGTTCGAGGATAACCATAACGATTGACCTTCTTGTCTTGTGCGGGTATAACTTCTTATTCGCACATGCGTCACGTCCGGATAGGACGATCATTCCGCGGGAGCGTTGGCGTGGTGATATCACGTCCGACGAGGATGATTGAACTAGCGGGAGACCGGAATGTGACAATTGAGGGATCATTCTGACTTGTGGTTTAATACGATAAGACAAGTTTCAGGATAAGATGAGTCTAAGGATTCTTGGTGAGGAGTTAGTCTAGAAACATGAAGTAAGAGATGTTGGACGTTTTCATGAACGGATACGTAGATTGTGCTGGACGACTTAGAGTTCATGATGTACATCGATGGTCTAAAATGGAAATATGGCTTGATGATACAGGTGTAGAAAGGGATGGATTGGGGAATTCTATCAAACATGATAAAAGAGATAGTGTATGTGAATCGATGGGTTGAACCTGCAACGTGGGCGTATCGTGGGTTCGGTTGAACGAGCGTGTTGGTGTGATAGGATGATCTGTGCTCGATGTTTAGAAATCTGATTGAAACGAGCTTGGGTAGAATACCCGTGTAAAGGAACAATGGTTTGACCTTAGGGTGTTTGGGGCGAGCGTTGTGCAACACGGTTGCGCGATGAGTCGCAAACTTGAGTTGTACCTATGACTGTGTGTGCTGGCCTAGGGACTAGGCAGACGACCCTATGCCTTGAGTTAAACTGGAGTGGCTGACTTCAGAGTATCGTTCGGGAAGAATGATAGAACTGGGGCAACAAGACTTAGAGTTAGAATTTGGAATTGGGAATATACACTAGCAACGTTCGCGTTGAAACAAACGTAATGCAAGATAGGACTCGGGTGATAATTGATTTGGTTGGATAGGTTACGCGACGGTAAAGGATAAGACAATAGCTGGATCGAACAAGAGTTCGGTCATTCATATAGTAGGACGATCCGCGTTTCGAAAGATTTTCACGAGTAGCTTGTCAGACTTAGCTGTCACTGAGCTTGGTTGAAATACACATATTTGGGAGACGCCTTGAATATGGGTACGATCCAGACTTAGCGATATGCATAACTCGGATGCAGCTGCAAAGGAAAATGTTCGGATTCGCATGGATGAGTATGGCAACTGAAATAATTTAGCCTCAACCTAAATTTTTATAGAGGAAAGATTGTATCGTTCCTCGTGCTACCGGGATAGTTCTGCGCTAAGGCGCAGTACGAGACTGAGTTTGGGGATGCAATAGTTGAACGAATAGATCATTCGGATGAAATGATTAAGCACTCTGACGAACGGAACGAGTAAAAACGAATAGAAAGTTAAGTTCGATTGAGCCAAAGGTGCGAAGGACTTGAGCGTACCCCAGGTAGGCAATTTAGCTCTGCGCTAAGGCGCAATATAGACTGAGTCAGAAAAAGTTGGTGATTGGGTGCGAATTTATTTAGTGAGATTGGACGGTGACTCAGAGAGATTTGATGCAAAAACAAGATTGGAAAATCGTCGAGATTCGAGCTTTTGGGTTAGGCGTAACGACGGGTTTCGATAGGCAACGTCAAGTAATAGGCTCAATTGTGTTGGGTTCCTATGGTGATAACATAACAAGTTGGGCAAGTCCACCCAATTATGAGTTGTAAGTGCTCGTTGAGTTATAATACCATGTGCTTGGGTAATACAGCCCTGCGCTAGGTGCAGTAGATTTTGAGACGGACGTGCAACGATCGAGTTGAGTATAACTCGATAGCATTGAACGATAAAGTCGTTCGATGAGAATTGGCCAACATTGGCGTAACGCATGGTGAGAAAATAGAGGATTGTAGTATTGAGACAGTCCTTGAAGGATAAGACGAGATGTATAGGGAAGTTTAGAAGTTATGCGATAGCACGAGTTGCGCTCAGGAAGTCTCGAGGACGGAACTTGTTCTGAGTGGTATATGGTATAACAACCCGCTCCGCTCAACCCGGAGGGCCGATTCAAACGGCACAAGTGTAGCTATTCAACCGCCTTGCTCAGCGAGATGGCTCGTTCGATGCAAAGGCTTTCATGCCGGGATCCTCAATGGAGTCAGACTTAGGCTAACAGAAGCGCGTCCGGAGTCTAGCTCGACCGATGCGATACATCGCTAAGGTGGGTGACCCCGGTGAACCTGTCTCTACTTAGCTGCACACTAAGAAAATGAATGTTACGTGCTAGCTTACAGGCGATAACCTTTACATGCTAATAAAAAGAGACGAACGCACATAGCGAAGGGGATAATCCCGCCTTATTATCGTATAGAACATGGAAATCTTACTTGCTGGTTGCATAGTCGACTTGGGTCAGTTGAATCTGCAAGCGAACTTGTCGTACGCGGCGGAGCCTGTCCAAATTTTAGATCGTAAAAAGAAGCAGTTGCGGAACCGAACGTCTCGCTAGTGCGCGTACTGTGGCGAAACCACTCGGTCGAGGAGTCGACCTGGGAATTTGAATCTGATATGAGGGGAAAATTTTCCTCATTATTCCTTAGTGGTAGGTTCTATTCTTAAGTTTCGGGACAAAACTTCCTATTAGATGGTTATGATATAATGCCCCGTTCCCCCTACTCGGGGAGCGCGGCCAAGAAATACTTACGACCGTCCGAACGGGACAGATTGAATTAAGATCCTTTCCTCGTTATGGATTGGTTTCTTCGGAATCAGGTCCCATAATCAATGGATCGTGCCTCAAGGAAGGACTCGGCGGCATAGTAGAGAGAGGCCTTTTCGTTGTGTTGGTTTTCCTTGCCCGTTTTCGATTGCCGTTTGGTTGCGTACTTGTTGGTTTTAGGACTTGCGTTTTCTTGAACGGTTTCGATGGACTTCATTGTTTTCGTTCTTAGGATTTTGCATTTCGTATCGAGCCTTGGAGACCGAAGCAGAAGGTATTGATCATCCGTTGGTGCGTGCAGGTGATCGTGTAGACAACGCGCGAGCGGAGTCTTAGAGATCTCTACTTCTTCTTCCTATTCAACCAACTTGTGAGTGGCTCTATTTCGATAAGCACCTTCTTTCCAAGGGCTCCGTTCATAATAAAATTGACTCAGTTGTGCATTCAATCAAACGATACCAATTAAGTAACAAGTTGGATAACAAGATAAGATAAGAAGTAGGCTTGGAACACCCATTGCTTGTCATACAAAACCTTGCATAAATTCATTGATGCATGCATGTTCGTTGGATATTTAATGGGTTGGTATTTATTGATAGTTCAAAGTGTTCTTCTATAAACTGCTGCATGTTATTTCATATAACTGTTGGTTGATTGTGATAGTACAGTAAAGCAGTTTCGTACATGATGTTCTTTAAATCGCTAGTAAGTAAATCTATGAAGTAGAGTTCATAGAAATGGTCATGGGAATTCTTGTGCACAAGGGATCCAGGTTCCTGCGAGCGGTTACCGGGGCACCGGGCCATTTCGACCCGGGCGGAATCTACTTTCTTAGTCGTGGGAGCGGGGAATTATAGCGGGGCTAGCTACCCGCGCTGCAAGCGTCGCCGCCAGCCCAGACTAAACCCATGATGGCTCTTAAACAACAAAGAAAGATGTTGTGTATATTTAAACTGTGCAGACTAACTATGTCTTCGTGACAGGGAAGGCTATGGTAAGTTGTACAGGTGGTTCAGACGGGACAGGTAAAGTCACCGAACGGTGGCATGTGGAGTTATGTTATTTTGTTCTTGCATACCTGCTAAATGAAATCTGATCTAGGCAAGAATAGAAAGTCACATAAACACATAAATGTTGCATGTTCATTTAAAACGCATCTAAAGAGCTTGGTAAAGTTGAGCAGCTAGCCTTCACCAGTACTTTTCGAAGTACTGACCCTCGTTGTAGCAGGTTCCCCGGCGCAAGGCAACGCGGCGAGGAGCTGAAAATCTCTCCAAACTTTTGGGATTCTTGGCGGGTCGTGGCCAAGACTTTGGAGGCTCAAGCTAGAAGTCTTCCTCTCTCCCTCCTGTTGCTGAATAACGCTAAGGCGATGGTGCTTACTCGCACCCAAAGGTGTTTTGTGTTTTGAAACTATGTAAAGGGACATAATGTATGGATCGGCTATCTCATTTTGCGTCCAAGTTTGTAAGCCCGTGGGGCATTTTATACTTTTGAGTCAAGAAATGTAACAAGATGTTCATTATAAATAAAAGAGAAACTTTTCTATGCCTCAACCTTGTGTTATCTTATTTGTCTACTCTGTTGCGTTGTTCTAAAGAATATCCTTATGCCTAAGGCCTTGTGCACGCGCGCCCTACGCGTGCACGGCATCGCGCCCCTGGGAAGATTATCGATTAATGGAAATCGGGGCATGACATATTGGTATCAGAGCATGCTTCAGATCCTTTGATCTCACAAAGAAAGTTTCTAAAGAGGACCTTGTTCCTTCCGAGTAGACCCTTGAATTCGCTTGGCCAAAATGAGATGCATTCCATACAATAAGTCTAAATATTTTTGAAAAGTGCGTGGGAATTATACGATTGCTTGGACGGGATTATGATGTGAAGGCTTTTGTCCCAACTCATAGAGGATGTTGTGAGAGGAGACTCGTGTTATAATCGGCAAGTTATATGTCTATATGAAAACACCAAACGAGTAGAGTGCGAGATAAGAATATCGTTCAGACAGTGGTCCATGCACATGGCCTTTTGGCCAATTTGTGTTAAGTATCGTGCACCAAGACCCTTGGTGCTAGTGAGTTGCAGCGAGATTTGGGTATTGTTGGGATGAGAATAAAGTTGACTTGGAGGGAAATCGATAGAGATGTTATCGGATTGCCGCTAAGGCGAGTGACGGGAATCGTGTAGGGAATTTTTGAAAATAGTTGGACGGTTATTCATAACGATAAGTTATGATTTGAAGCATAGTCTGTATAGAGGACTATGAATACAGGTGTGTACGAGTCTAAGATCGCTAAGGCGATAAATAGGGACGGTGTTGGAGTTCTAAGGAACGAATTGGGCATACGACTGTAGGATGCGAACGCGAATCAGGAGTTATTAGGATGACTCAATTCCTGAGTAGTGTATGCGATAAGTCCCCTGTTCGATTATGCAATTTGTGGATATAATTAGTTGTAAAGATTCAGGGAGTATAACTCGAACCCTGAGTGGTGTATTTGTTGGCTTAGAAATGCTTAAACGAAGTCGTGGATTCGGAGAGTTAAGCGAGTCTAGCGACAAGCGACGAGATTGGGTAAAGCCTTAGTATAAATAAACAGTGCCTAGCAAGTAAACAAACTCGGAGAAAGCATGCAATGTTTGGTTCGAACGAGTTACAATGAGTCGAATAAGGGATAAGGCTTACATCGAATAGAAATTCAGGGCAATTGGAATCGATATCATGATCGGAAAAGACTTAGAGGATTGTACGAGCGAGTTTGAGTTAAAACAAGCGAATTAAAAACTTGAGTCGAGATTGGATAATCTGAGATGCGATCGAAGTAAGTGCAATTAGAAATAATGGAGTGAACGAATGAAAGCGTGCATGGAAAAATTTGGATTTGAGTAGGATATCGCTCGATAGAGTTCGATTTGAGTACGAATGCGATGATTTCACTTTTGGAAGATTTTAGACTATAACAATGGTTGAAAGATAGCACGGATTGATGCAAGTTGAAAGAATTATGATTTTGATGGATTGAGTTAAGCGGTAATAGATTTGGCTTGGAGTTTGGAAGAACGACCTTGAAATCAAGTTCAGAAAGATAACATCCGAAATCTGTCCCAGTGAGAACGATTATTCTGCGGGAGCGCCGACGTGGTGATTTCACGTTCGGCAGGGATAATCGAACTCAAGGGAACATTTTCGGTGATTATTCCAGACGAACACGATGAATGGATACGTGTCAAATGGGATAGACTTTGAGTTTGGGATTTGAACTTAGTTGTTTGAGGAATGCTAAGAGTAGACAAAGAAATGTTCAAAATGGTAATATTGAAGTTGGATATTTTGGCTTAGCGAATTTTGATTGTAGTAAGAACGGTTGTTGGAAGAACATGACTTGAGGGATCAATGTACAACTTGGGATAAAATGAAAATTGATGATGAGGTGTCTGTTTGTTCGAGGATAACCATAACGATTGACCTTCTTATCTTGTGCGGGTATAACTTCTTATTCGCACATGCGTCACGTCCGGATAGGATAGGACGATCATTCCGCGGGAGCGTTGGCGTGGTGATATCACGTCCGACAAGGATGATTGAACTAGCGGAAGACCGGAATGTGACAATTGAGGGATCATTCTGACTTGTGGTTTAATACGATAAGACAAGTTTCAGGATAAGATGTGTCTAAGGATTCTTGGTGAAGAGTTAGTCTAGAAATATGAAGTAAGAGATGTTGGACGTTTTCATGAACGGATACGTAGATCGTGCTGGACGACTTAGAGTTCATGATGTACATCGATGGTCTAAAATAGAAATGTGGCTTGATGATACAGGTGTAGAAAGGGATGGATTGGGGAATTCTATCAAACATGATAAAAGAGATAGTGTATGTGAATCGATGGGTTGAACATGCAACGTGGGCGTATCGTGGGTTCGGTTGAACGAGCGTGTTGGTGTGATAGGATGATCTGTGCTCGATGTTTAGAAATCTGAGTGAAACAAGCTTGGGTAGAATACCCGTGTAAAGGAACAATGGTTTGACCTTAGGGTGTTTGGGGCGAGCGTTGTGCAACACGGTTGCGCGATGAGTCGCAAACTTGAGTTGTACCTATGACTGTGTGTGCTGGCCTAGGGACTAGGCAGACGACCCTATGCCTTGAGTTAAACTGGAGTGGCTGACTTCAGAGTATCGTTCGGGAAGAATGATAGAACTGGGGCAACAAGACTTAGAGTTAGAATGATAGAAGGAGGCGGCGAGCGGCCGGGCGGGGCGGCGGAAGAAGCTTGTAAAACTAGGCTATAATAGCAGCATAAGTCGAGGAAGTCCAAAAAATATAAGTACGCTGGATTATGATGAAGGAAGGTACAAAATAATTTAAGTACACCAAGAAGACCGGTGTTGTGCCTCTACAGTTGCCATACTAACTTCTAGTCTAAGTCTATAGTCGACCAAATGGGGTATGGGCCTCTAAGTTCTACAGTCTAGATAAACACTATCTTCTTATACAAGCCTATAGTTGGTGTCATTCAATTATACTTCATTAATGGGTCAAAAGCTGTCACGCCCCAGTCCCAAAATACGTAGGACTAGGAATACGTAACACGCCAGCCGTATGTATACGAACTCCAATATATGGAAAATATATACACACGTATGCTGTACATGAATATCAAATCCACAGTGGTAATATACTGTCACAACAAGTCAAACGCAATCTATATCTCATCCACAACACAAATAATAGATAAATAAAAATCAATAACTGAATATCAACGAAGCAGTCTCAAGTATGATAGTCGGATGGAAACAAATCCACAGCAAATCGACTATAATAAACTACTAAAGAGAGAAGAGAATAAACTCTAATATAAGAATAAATGTCTCAAAAAGAATAGCAACTAGAATCTCTAAATAGCTACAATGGATCACATATAATCCGAAGGTAAGATTTTCTCAGACTGATAGGTAGCATCAGGTCCAGGTCCATACTCCTGCGGGTACTCCTGCTCATCTATATCTGGAAAGGGACCAGGTCCTCAGAGGGACGTAACAAGATACAAAAAACATATGCCAATAAAGTACTAAAATATAAACATCAATTGGGGTCGCCTAACCGTCTAAGTGAATGCAGTTAAGAACACATTTTCCCACAAGTGAGGTATCTGACTGAAAATTAGGATTTGACATGGTTCTCTTTTGGAGATCCAGGGGCCTAAAAAGGCACGTCATCTTTCGAACGCCGGAGGCCCGCCTGATAATAATATAATATATAGTGGTCATCAGCACCCGTATCTCCGGCGGAGAATCCTGGCGCACAATAGAAAAAGTACAAAGGAGCTCAAATGCGGTACTTGTTGTTCTCCCCACCCTATGCTCTAAGCATGTCATGTCCATAATACGATAAACCTCTAATAACCGCCAGGTCTACTAGCATACAAAGTTTCTATTGGCAGTTATCCCTATCCGTCGTACGACCTATACGTACCAGTGGCCAGCCGAGTAAGCAAGTCCGTGTCCTACATGTGACTCACACTCGTTTAAGAATAGTGTCATGGCCAATGAAACATAAATGCCTCATAAAAATGGGTGGTCTCATAAAGTAGGTCCAATGCATATACATAAATAAAAATATAGTACGACGACACCGTCGTTGCACCCAAGTTTCCTTGGACTCGCAATTTATATAGCAGTTAAAATAAATGAACTAAATAAACAAAAATAAATATGCATGCATCATATGGAATGTAAATACAGTACAATGGCAAGGTATACTTGCCTGGCAAGAAATCTGTAAAGTGTAAGCGTCCAATGTCAAGGACACGGGATATGGAACTAATGGCCTCCGAACAAACGTCTCCGGATGCTGAAATAAACATCACCAACATTTTTGAAATGAGCAAAATAGCTAAAAAGTACTTTCCTTTTGTCCAATTTGGACACAGGGGCAAAACGGTAATTTCGGATAAAAGTGGGGTCCACGTGTGGCCCACTTTGCACCAAAAAGCGTGCCAAGGGTAACAGTATCTAAATAGGACAAATTATAGGTCAAATAATTCTAAATGTTAATACGAACCCAACGGTACATCCAAATATGGATTCCGATGGGCCGAACACAATTTCGTCCAAAAAGTCAACTGTGGGGCCCGCCTATTGGCGACTTGGTCAACCGTCTCAGAATTGCGTGAAAATTGGGTCAGAGGACCAGCGCGTTACCATGAGTCCAGTGGCGTAAGTTTCGTCGTAATCTGACGAGCGTGCACAAAATGCGCGCGACTTCCACAAAAGTTGCGACACGAGATGTGTCCGCGGATACGGGCTGATTCCGGCGCGCACACGCCTCCGAATTAGTCTTTGCAAATTTTTTCGTGTCCGGTTATGCTGCATGCATCGTTCGGTACACTTGGTACACGGCGGGGTGGTCCCGTTTGGCGGAGCGCGCTCCGTTTCACAACTTTTGGAAATATGAAAAAGTGGGTTCGCGGGATTTTGTGATGAATTTAGTTATGTCTACAGCAGTTAATAATCTAGGGTTATTTAACAGAAATTAGACTAGGTCAAGTGGTCTACGTATACCAAAAAGAATCATCGAATTCGGATCTCTGTGGTGAGAGATACGAACTCTGAAACATGGGTGGTCACCGTAGTTTTCTGCGATCCCAGAATTTGGTCTGTTTCTGCCAACTTTGGCGCTGTTTTCGCTTAGAATTTTGTGTTGTTCGAGGTCTAATATTATACATATATAGAAGAGGGTTAAGGGGTGAGCATACCGGTAAAGACGGGACGGCGTTTGGTTGAGCGAGTCGACGGGAAACAACTCCGGAACGCAGGTACCTCGCTGTGGGGATCTGCAGTGCGCGGGATCGCGGTCGTCGGTATTGGTTTGGACGGCCTGGCGGAGTTCTCCGGCTGCGGTAGTGGCGCTCTCTAGGTCTTGATGAGAAGAGGGAGGGTTTGGGATGATTAGGTTTAGGATTTTATAAATAGAATATATATATATATAAATATGAATGGGTGAGAGAGTGGTTGGTTTGTATTAGTCGCGGGGGGGGGGGGGGGGGGGGGGTGGGGTGGGGGTTCCTGGTTTGCTTCGCGGGTTGCTACAGTGGGGTGTGGTGTATGGAATTAAAAGGGGGGAGGCGTTTGCTACTTGCAGCAAAAGAGGGAGCGGCTGTAGCTTTGTGGGAAATGTTTGCTTTGGTAGAGTTTGCTTAAGTTATTAGTATAGTTATTATTATTATTTCTTTTCTTAATCTTTTTATAATATTTTTCCAATAAGATATATATATATATATATATATATATATATATATATATATACATATATATATACATATATATATATATACATATATATATATATATACTCATAAGAAAAATTCTAGATTATAATAATGCACACTATTTGTCACGTCCCAGTCCCAAATTGCCGAGGGACTGGACACGTGGCAATGGCCAGCAGCACGCACCGATGGACAACCCAATTTAATGGATCCATCAGGGCATGCTTAAGCTGTAGTCTAACAGGAAATAGAATAATTATTACAAGTCCTAGGTTATTCTAATCTCATCCACAACAGATAATCACAGAGTAAATGCCAGAAATAATACAATAGAATAAATAAGCAAATTTTAAATAAGTGTCTCGGGGAACAACCCGAGAATATGTCTGGTACATCAATGCAATAGACAGGAAATAAAGGAACTGGAAATAGAACAGAAATAACTGACTATATAAAGCCAATGCTCAGGAGAAGTCCTCTGGTACGATCTCGTCCTCAGGTCCTGGTACAGCTCCTGGAAGTGCTCCTGTACGGTGTATCTCTGGATGGATCTCTTCGGCTATACCTGGGGATATAGTCCATTCCAGGTCCTCAGGGGACATAACAAGGTACAGAAAATACAAGCCAAAATAAATGCAGTACAGCAGAGAATAAAATAAATAGGGTAAATATATAACCATCTATGTGAAATGCAGGTGAGAACATCACCAGTACTCAGGCTGAGACTACTACAAGCTCTGTGTAGGGGAGCCGGTAGCAGCGTTATCATGTAGTTGTCTATCTCGGAGAGAGACTGAGACGCCGGCATAATATAGTCAACCTGTAGCCTGGGTGTCTCTCCAGCAATAAATGGTACAATAGGGAAACACTAAATAACCAGCTAAGTGATATGCAAGATGAGAGCAGCACTAGAACTCAGGCTGAAACCACTACAAGCTCGGTGTCGGGGAGCCGGTAGCAGTGATATCATGTGGTCGTCTAGCTCAGCGGAAGACTGAGATGCCGGAATGATATAAAATCAACCTGTAGCCTGTGTGTCTCTTCCCACCCAATGTAATCATACGTCTCATGTCTATGTGGCCCCATGTCCATGTCACGTAAGATCATATCTAATGCAACAAGTCATATAGTATCTAAGAACATAATGTCAATGTCAAGTCCTGTATCCTATACAGAATTACCACGAATATATCAGGAAGATCCTGTCCATGAATTGTGTCAAGTGTTCTGGGTTATGATGTACTTGATAAGACAAGTACGAGAATACATAGGGTCTCAATATCCATGTCTATGTGACGTTACATAACTCCGCGTACGGGGTTGGCACCCGACTAGTAATCGGACGCTAAGTAAAGTCACTCGGTCCTGGGTTGAACAGTTAAACAAGTTTATATGTATTTATACAAGAATTCAGGCAAAGCACTATAACAGGAATTATTACGAATTGGCAAGCTTTACTTGCCCACTGATGTATAAATAAGCCAAGGAAATAAGCAGCAAGCTGCAGGGTTTGGTAAGGTACACTTGCCTGAGGTCCTGGCTCCAATTGTGGCTCTGACTTCAGCGAAATTTGCAGACAGTACTCCGGTTGCTGAAATAAACATCACCATCAGATCCAGAAAATTTCAATCAGCTAGAAACGCCTGTCCTTGAGTCCAATTTGGAGACAAGGGCAAAAATGATAATTTTGGGTCAAAACGGGGTCCATATGTGGCCCGCTTCGCACCGAAAAACGTGTCAGGATCAAAGGTCTCCAAATCTGTCCAACTTAGTGTCAACAGGTCAGGAACGATGATACGAACCCAACGGAACTTTCAGAATTGGATTCCGATGAGCCGATCAAAAAATTGCCCGTCGAGTGGGGCCTGTGGGGCCCACGACACGCGATTTCGTCAACGTTCTCGGAATTGAACAAAACTTGGGTCACAGGACCAGCGTATTGCTACGAGTCTGATGGCGCAAGTTTCGTTTCAATCCGACGAGTGTACACAAAGTTAGGGCGCGTTCCAGAACTGACAGATACGGGACGGTGTCCGCAGATACGCGTTGATTCCGGTGTGCACGCACATCTGAATTGACTTCTGCGAAATCCCATACGTCAGTATCGACGGCGCGCATGTATCTGTGAATATCGCACGCGACCAAGTCATCCCGTTTGGCGGGGCGTACTCAGTTCCGGGGTAAATCAGGACGTTATTTTTCCTGTTTTTGGATCGCGGTTCGCGATCGCCACAGGACGCGATGCCCCGAGCGGGTTGCATGGGCACCGAGGGGGTCATGCATGCTACGCAATGCAACTGACGGAATCGAAAATGGGTAAACGAGCAGGGAGATACGCGTACCTGAACAGGGTCCAAAAAATCCTAAAATCCGTGTCCGACACGTGTCGGCGTCCTAGGGTTAGGGTTTGGGTCTGCGGCGGCCGGAGTTGGCTGGGGCGCTGCGGCGGGGAAGGCCGGCCGGAGGGGCGGTCGAGGGCGGTGCGGCGGCGCGCGGAAGGCGGCGGCGCAGGGCTCGGCGGCTGGGTGGCCGGAGCTGCTGTTGCTGCGGCTGGGGCTCTTGGCCGAGCGGGGGAGGAGGAAGGAGGCCGGGGCTCGGGGCTGCGGCGTCGCCGGCGGAGCTGGGCGGGAGGCGGTGGCGGCGTCGCGGCGAGGTGGTCGGCGT
This sequence comes from Iris macrosiphon, assembly GCA_036927795.1. Taxonomy (NCBI): domain Eukaryota; kingdom Viridiplantae; phylum Streptophyta; class Magnoliopsida; order Asparagales; family Iridaceae; genus Iris; species Iris macrosiphon. The sequence continues at coordinate 28,051 of JAYESA010000281.1, forward strand.
GGGAATGGTTGGCCGGAGGGGAGAAATGAGGGATTTATATAGGGCTGGCGACGGGGAGGGTCGGCCGGGAGAGGCGGAGGACGTGGCGGGGGAGGCGGAGCTCGCGGGGGCGTGGGCCTAAGGAGGCGGCGAGCGGCCGGGCGGGGCGGCGGAAGAAGCGGAGCGCAGCCGATCGTGTGGGGGGGGGGGGAAAGAGGAACGGGTCGGGCGGGTTCGCGGGTGGCGGGTCTGGCAGACCCGGCCCGACCCGATAGCCGCAGCGGATTGGGCTTTGCGGGTTCGGGTCGCGGGTTGGACCCGGATCCGACCCGCAGCCAAGGGTTTGGGTTGGTCTGGGCTTTGCTTGGTTGGGCTTGGATTTTATTTGGAAAATAAAATAATTAATAATAATAAAAATATAGTTTTTAGGTGATATAAAATAGGTCCGGGGCCCAATAAATTCCAAAAAATTACCCTAAGTCCAGTTTTAAATTTTACATCATAAAATATTATTTTCATAATATTTTAATATATTTTAAAATCATTTAATTTTATTTAATGCCAAAACACCTTGATTTTAATTAGTAAAAATTCTCGATAAATCCCAAAAAATTCTGAAAAATCCAGTTTTAAAATCTTGAAAAATCAGGGGGTTTACACTATTAAGCTAGCAACTGCTCAAGGGGTCTCATACATGAAATAAATTCAGAAAAAATTTCTGATGGTCCCATAAATCCTCTAAGTGCACCAACACCTAAATTTTTTTTTATTAAAAATCTATTTCTCCTAATTAGCCACTAATTACTATAATTAAATTAATAATTAATAATTAAAAGGGATATATACGATTTCTAGGAATAGGAGTTTTACAAAAGTACTTCATTAATGGGTCAAAAGGACTATGTGATACTAGGTTATGAGGCATACTATCAAACTTACAAGAATTTAACTAATAGTGTTATTGAACAATAGAGTGTATATACCTAGTACAACTCATCTTCCTAACCCCTATCAAGCACGAAAGAAAAGATAAGATTAACGTTGTGAAATGATCAAGCAAGATGCAATGCAAGCTATCAAATAAGAGTGCGAAATAAAATCAAAGGAGGTGATTAAATAAGTGGATGAGATCCTATATTCTAATCCTATGCGTAGGGTTGCTCGGTACAGTAACGTAACCAAGAAAATATGCTCTCGACCTGCATGGGCCACCACAAAAATATGTCACGTCCCAGTCCTAAAATACGTATGACTAGGAATACATAAGCATGCCAGCCGTATGTATATGGCAACTCCAATATATGGATACCATAATACATACGTATGCTGTATTATGAATAAAAATTCACAAGTGGTATAGATTTTATGTTATAGGTCACAGGGCATAACTAGATCTCATCCACAGAATCAAATATAAATGAATAACCAATCAACTATATAACTGAATCAAGTATAAAATGCTTGATAAGAACAAGTAGTTGGGTGGAGACAAATCCACTACCAAACTAGAATATAAGAGAAACAAAATAAGTACATCATCTAATGATCAGAGAGGCTCGAAGGAAGGATCTCCTCGAAAGAGAAAGAAGTAGCAAGTCCTGATCCGTGCGCCTGCAAATAGTCAAGATCGTCTACACCTGGAAAGGGACCAGGTCCTCATAGGGACGTAACAAGATACATAGAAGCATGCCAATTGAATACAATAAAATATGCATAATAAGCAAAAAATATATAAGTACGCTGCACTAGACAATATATATGAAAATGCATAATGAGGACAACTTTTTGACATATGGGCATGTGTAGGCTACTCTATCTATCTCACAACTCACACACACGTCCATGTATATCAGAAGCCGTCATACCGCGAGGGTAGCGACCATCGTGACACCATCAATCGGCATACCACGAGGGTAGCAACTATTGCGATACAACTACCGTAGTGCGTACTAGTTACTACGGTTTACCAGAGTAGGTAGTCCATACGCCTACTGATTGTCCCCCCCTCCCATGATACTATGTGTCAAGTGTGTGTCAACATATACAATATACAATGATGACTGAAAAAAATACATATATAATAAATATATAAAAATATGATAAGCACGCAAAATACTGTAAACAAATTGGCAAGGTATACTTGCCTAGCAAGAAAGATGCGAAGTGTAAACGTCCAAACGTCAAGCACAAGGGATCAGAACTATAGCATCAAAATGAACGTCTCCGCATGTTAAAATAAACATCACCAATATTCCCAGAATAAGCGAGATAGTCAGAAAAGTCTACCCTTTCACCCAATTTTGACACAGGAGCAAAACGGTAATTTCAGGTCAAAGTAGGGTCCACATGTGGCCCACTTTGTACCGAAATACGTGCCAGAGGTAAAGGTCTCTAATTGGGATAAATTATAGGTTAAACAAATTCTAAACGTCGATACGAACTCAACGGTATTTTCAATTTTATATTCCGGTGAGCCGATCATAATTTTGCCCTTCAAGTCAAGCCGTGGGGCCCGAGAATAGGCGGCTTGGTCAACTGTCTCAGAATTGCGTGAAACTTGGGTCACAGGACCATCGTGATACCACGAATCCAATGGCGTAAGTTTCGTCGTATCCTGACGGGCGTACACAAAGTGGGGTGATATTTTACAAAGGTCGCGATACGAAAACTTTTTACGGATACAGGTTGATTCCGACGCGCACACACGTTGGAATCAACTTCCGCGAAAGTTCACACGTCAGGATATACCATACACGCCTTTCAGTGTAATTGGTGTGTGATGAGGTGGTCCGTTTGGCGGAGCGGACTCCGTATCACAAAATCTTAGTTTTAAACTATCAAGTTTTTGGTCGTTTTGGAGGCTGAATAATTTAACAAATAAAATAATTTAATAAAAACTAAAAGAACAGTTAAATTTTTGGTTATATAGAGAAGAAAATCCTTCAATTAGATTTTGAAAATATTAAACAGGTTGGTGGCAAATTAGGCATGAACATGGAGGTTTGGGTTAAAATTCTGGACTGTTTTCGGTCAGTTTTTTGGTCTACTTTCAGTCGATTTTTTGACCAATTCAGGGCACAAAAACTCGTCCCGCTTGAAAGAAATCCTAGAGGGTTAGGTTATAAACGTACACGGACAAACCACTCGAGAAAATGATAAGAAATGAGAGAGATATCATACCTTGAAGATGGCTCGGGATGAGCACATGCGCGTGGGCGCGCGGGCTGGCGGACGGGGTGCGGTCGCCGGCGGCTACCACGGCGCGGCTGCGGTCGCTCGGCAGTCGGGGCGGCGGCTGTGGCCGGTCGTCGGTCACCGGGAAAGGGGATTAGGGTTTAGTTTCTTATATATATATATATATATATATATATATATATATATATATATATATATATATATATATATATATATGTAATGTATATATATACAGAGGGAGAGAGAAAGAGCCATGGGGGAGGGGGGGGGGGTTTGCTGGGTTGTTGGGGGGGATTAATATAGGATTGGTATTGGGTTTAGGTTAGGAATAGTTTTAGGTTTAAGTTTAGATCTTTTTCTTTTTTTTTTCTTTTTCTTTTCCTTTCCTTATTATTATTATTATTATTATTATTATTATTATTATTATTATTATTATTATTATTATTATTATTATTATTATATTCACATATATATATGAGGTATAAATAAAAAAATATTTGTACACCAAAAATAAATTCTAAAAAATTTATCACCCTTTAACAATGATTCCTAAAATAATAAAAATTGTTTTGTGGAATAATTCTAAATGGGTATTTATGTAAGTAGATTAATCAATAAAATTTATTTTCTAATTAACTATGAAAATATTCAAAAGAAATTGAATAATTTAATAAAAATACTTTAAATAAAATTATAAATTTTTTAGGGGGTTTATATTTTGCCAACTCTGTTGGCGAAAATATGATTATGGTTTTTTTGTTGGTTTTTTGTTTCGGATTTTTTCAAAAAAAGGGAGAAAATTTAGCATAATTGCGAAAAAGGGAAGAATTTCTTATCAATTGCAACTAGGGGGACAACTCGCCAACTTAGTTGGTGGAGTCAAACGCAACTGGGCACGCTCGCGAACTTAGTTGACGGGGGTAAAAGGGCTCGCCAACTCAGTTGGCAAGCCAGGGGTGTTGGGAGCAGCGCCCGCCAACTCATTTGGTGAGTGAGTGGGAGGAATTAAAATTTTGGCCGTTGCTTCTCGGGATGGAGGACGGGGAGGAATTATAGCCATTGGCTTTTGCGGGGACCGCCAACTCCGCTGGCGAGTGAGTGGGGAAAAAGAAAATTTTGGTCGTTGGCTTCTCGGGATGGGGGGCAGGAAGGAATTATAGCCGTTGGCTTTTGTGGGGGGTTAGGGGGAGGATTATAGCCGTTGCACAACGGCTAATACAAACTTTTATATATTTTTCTGTCTCAACCAAATCATCCAGCACTCTCACTCTCTTCCTTCTAGCAAAGCCTCCAGCACTATCTCTGTCTCTCTGCCTCTAGCAAAGCTTCCAACACAAAAAAAATATTATGCCTGCAGCCAAAGTTCATCTGATTTCTTGTAGCAAAATTTCTCAACCGTCATGGATCGTAGCGTAAGAATTGTATGCTCGCATGAAGGTAAAGTAAATGGATTAAATTAAAAAGGAGGAGAAAGTCAAATTTTTTTAACTTATCCGAATATTAGTTTTGAAAATATACGTAATCATATTATTGAACGTTGTTCTATTCATTACTATTTTATTCTGAAGTCTATTTTTTGTTCTAATTGTTTTTTGATAGATAGTGAAGATGCATGAAATTATATTCTTGAGATTAATTCACAATCACGGTATATAAAAATATATGTTATTAAAGTAGCAACAACATTAGATAATAGAAATAGTGAATATTTTTCTGAATACCAGCATGTTAGTTCGGGTGCTAGTCCTTCTCAACAAATTGTTTCATTTTTCTAAGAAGGTCATTTATCAGATGAATCTAACCATGATGATGATAGTGACAACGACGATAGAAATAGTGATGATTTAGTTGAAAATGTAGATTATACGGTAGATGATGATGTTGTAAAAGCTATCACTAATGAAGTATTTAAGGGACAATTATTTCCTAGCCGTTCTCACTTTAGAAGCTTTATAAGTAATTTAGCAGTTAAATATAATTTTAGTTATTCAGCTAGTGTTATGAATAATGCTCGTGGAATTATATATAGTTGTGATCAACCGAATTGTAATTGGAGAGTATATGTCAAATCCATTGGAAATGGCGATATAGTTAAAGTTAGTACATTAAAAAATTGTCATTCTTGTTTAGGAAGACTTAGTACAGGACGTCATCGACTAGCTACCGCTGCATGGATTAAGACCATGATAATTGACATTATTAGAGATAACCAGTCATATAGTCCATCATAAATTGTTAAAGATACATATAGGGAGCACCATATACAAGTTAGTTATTCCAAAGCCTGGAGAGCCCGAGAGACGGCATTAGCTAAAATTAATGGTCGTTATGGTGAGGCATATGTCACACCCCGATTTCGTGGAATCGATAGTCGTCCCCCGGGCATGACGTCATGCGTGCCTAGGTTGCGCATCGCACAAGGCTATGGTATTTTGCATAACGAGCACATATTCAGAGTATGCAGATAATTAAAACACAAAGTTGAAACATGAAAAAGTTCTCTTTATTGATAATAAACATCTATTTACAAACTCTTGAATGAGTCAGAAGGTTGCCGCACGGGCTTACAAAAGTTGACACAAAATGAGATAGATGTCCTGTACATTATATCCTTGTACTAAAACTTCAAAATATAAAGACCTCCAGGCGGGACTATGGCTTTTCCATGGAGCTGCATTGAGTTTAGGTTGCTAGCTCATGTCTTCAAAATGCTTCAAGTAAGGCACGATCAGGATGCGCAGACAGTTGGACTGGATTGGACAGTGGCTTCAGCTTCTCGCAGGATCTCCTTGGTACGGAGAACCTGTTTCAACGAGGGTCAGTACATCGAAATGTACTGGTGAAGGTAAGCTAACCCAACTATACCAATCAACATGTTGTTTATATGAAGCATGCATATTATTTTTTGTCTTTCTATCTTGTCTTAGTTCATTTTACAAGCAAGCAGTATATATATATATATATATATAAACTACTGAAATGAACTTGCCACCGTTCGGTGACTTTTACCTGCCCGTCTGAACCACCTGCACAATACTTACCATGTCCTTCCCTGCCACGGAGATACAAGTTAGCTTTGTACAGGTTTAAATATACGAGGGGATCACTGGCGTATGCCATAAAGGACCAATTTTAGTCGCTGACGAGGATGGTATATAGCGAGAGCACAGGATGCGCTGCACACCATTCCGTCCTTGCACATGATGACTAAACATGAGAGTTTCGTTCGGATCGGATCGATGCCAGTGCCCCAGTGACCGTTTGCAGGAAATAAGACCTTGTGCACAAGTTGTCTGTGATCAGGCGAAGTGTACTAAGTTATCAAGCGAGGGAGTTCGGGGCAACACAAGTACATGACAAGTAGCATGTCATGATTCATTTTGCTTAGTCTCCATGATCAGTTTGTTCCATAATAATGTGTGTTCTACATATAGCATAATTTATAGAAGAACTATACATTCTAACTAAAATTGAAGCATAGGAAGAACATTCTAAACGAACTAGTATGCAATAGGTAACCATTCACAAGTTGATTGACAAGCAAAAATGGTCCAAGTCTATTTCCTTTTTATCTTGCCATCTTTTAGTTATTACTTTGGTATCGTTTTATCGGGGCAAGCAAGAATACAAGATTTTTAGATGTGAAGACTTGGAAGAAGGGTCAACTGAATCGAATATAAGCCACTCACAAGTTAGTTGGAGGAAGGAAAGAAAAGAGGTACTTTAAGACTCCGCTCGCACGCCGCCTACTGCTCGTTCACCTACATTGCTACGCACAGCTGATCAATACCTCTTCCACTCTTTCCAAACTCGGAATTGAAGTACAGTTCAACAAAAAAATAAAATAAAATCTATCAAAACCGTTCAAGAAAACGCAAAAAAATCAGAAGACCAACATCAAAGCACGAAAGCAACAAAGCGACAACGAAAAATAGGCAAGAAAACTTGCAGCGGAGATGTCCCTTTTGACTCTGCCGCTAAGTCAATCCTCGGAGCATGGTCCACTGAATATGGGAATCGATTCTGAAGAAGCAAATCCATAACGAGGATGGTTTCTTGTTTCAATCTATTCTGATCGAACGATACCAACTTGTATTTCTTAGCCGCGCTCCCCGGATAGGGGGAACGGGGCACCACATCCTAACCAACTAATTGGTAGTTTCGTGCACGAAACTTAGGAATAGAACCTAAAACTAAGAAACAATGAAGGAAACATTTTCCTCATCTCAGATTCAAGCTCCCAAGTAGATTCTTCAACCGAATAATTTTACAAAAAGCACGCGTACGAGAGGAACCGAACGACTTTGAAGCAGCTTCTCCTTACGATCCAAGATTTGCACATGTTGTTCAACATAAGTCAAGTCTGCCTTAAGATCCAGTTGATCAAGATCCACCACATGACTCGGGTCATATACGTACTTCCTAAGCTGTGAAACATGGAAGACATCGTGTACTTCAGATAGTGACGGTGGCAGGGCTATTTGATATGCGACCGAGGTGACTCGCTTTAGTATCTCGAACGGACTGACAAATCTTGGACTTAGCTTCCCTTTTGCTCTAAATCTGGTAACTCCTCGCATGGGCGAGACTTTGAGAAATACCCGATCGTTGAACTCAAGTAGACGTCGATGCATGTCTGAGTAGCTTTTCTGGCGACTCTGAGCTACCTTTAGCCATTCTCTATCGGAGAATCGACCATCTCTATCGGAGAGAATGGATACGGGCACGCCGTGGAGCCGAACGATTTCGTTGAGGTAGATCTGAGCCAGGCGGTCGGCACACCAAGTACTTTTGATAGGCAGAAAGTGAGCTGACTTGGTGAGTCGATCGACAATAACCCAGACGGCATCATTCCCCCGTTGCGTCTTCGGCAAACCAACAATGAAATCAATTGTTATATGTTTCCATTTCCATAAAGTATATATATATATATATATATATATATATATATATATATATATATATATATATATATATATATAGACAACATTGCAAACACATCACTATACCTCTCTTACAAAACACTCTAAAGCATAGGTCAATATGTATCAATCCTCACTACTATATATATATATATATATATATATATATATATATATATATATATATATATTCACAACCCAACACATGAATAATTACATATATAAACTCATATATATATATATATATATATATATATATATATATATATATATATATATATATATATATATATATATATATATATATATATATATATATATATATATAGATATAGATATATATATATATATCTGGGATACATATAATCACACACTTATAGATACACATAAACACCTAAACCCAAACTACACTATTACCTACTCTAAAATAATACATATATATATATATGTGTGTGTGTGTGTGTGTGTGTGTGTGTAATTATACGTGTACGTATAGGAAAATAAGCCAAAGAACAAACACATGGAACGCATCGCACCCGTATCACACTTCCTTTATGATACGCTTGCGATACGGCGCCAACACACAACCAAACATATCTCGGAGGACACATACAAGTCCAATACATAATTTATGAATAATACGTATAGTAATTAGAGTATCTACGTGTCCGTGTCACAATGAGATATGCACAAGACCCCGTGTCGGAGAAACCTCCCCCAAAATTAACCCGTTTCGTCAAATTGACGAGATACGGCCTACACATATCCAATTATGGATACGACACTAGTCAAAAATACACAATCAAGTGTCAATTAGATCTATTAGATCAATTGATAAGTACTACATGTGTCAATCTCGAAATTTCTCCAAAATTGGCACCAAATTGGTCATAACTTCCACCGTAGGTCTCCAATTGACCCGAAACCAAATCCTATGGGTAGCCTATGCTTGTAGGTTAGTTTCTTATGGTAAAAATCTCATATCTAGAGTCTACTATAAGAATAAAAACTGAATTGTACCTATTGGAAGATGGATTTCCAATAAAAAGTCCCCAATTGACAAGTAGCTCCTCTCCTTGTAGATATTGGCCTCCTTTTCCTTGCTCATTGCTTTCTTCTTGTAGATCCTTGGTGTAGCAATCTCAATGATGAATTTAGAAGGAGATTGGTGAAAAATTGGTGGAGAATTGATGAGGGAATGGAGGAAATTTGGAAGAGGAAAATATAGATCTAGAAATTTGGAAAAAAAGAGCACTCTCTCTCCTCCTAATTATGGCTGGTCATAAACCCCTCTCCAAGCAATGTACAAAGTCACAAATTCTCCTTGGGGACTCTCATGAAGAAATAATTAGGGAGGGAAGGTTCTAGTATAATGGTTTCACTAATCAAGTCCCTTAATCCATGGGCCTAATTCATGGGCTCAACTTAGACTAGTCTAAATATTTGTTTCATGCCTTCTAATTAAATGGTTAGGTCCACTACACAAGTCCAAAATAATCTACACTAGCAAAAATTAATAATACAATAAATAAATAAATCATGTCATGCACAAATATTAATTATAAATAATCCTAAATAATTAATATCTATTGACAATTACCAAACTACCCTTGGATGAAAATGTGGGGGTGACAAGTATAACTAGCATAATGGGCTTTCGTGAGTATCTCTTTTCTGAGGGCTGCATCATTTGGAACGTACAATCTTCCCTCCACTTGGATTATCCCATTCGTGCTTACCGCAAAGTCGGTTGCCTTTCCTGCTGAGATAAGATCTTGCATCTTTTGCAAGAACATGTCATCCTTCTGAGCGGACTTGACTTTTTTTAACAAGTCGGGTTCGAGACACAACTGAGCCACTTACGCCCCCTTTTTGTATCTGATTATAAGTGTAATGCCCAAAGCTTCTATATCCTGATGTAGCTTGTCATCAATAGCTAGGCTCCCAACGAACACTCGACTCAGTGCATCGGCTACAACATTGCCCTTGTCAGGGGTATATTTGATCATCAAGTCAAAATTGCTAAGGAGTTCAAGCCAACGCTGTTGACGAAGATTAAAATCCTTTTGTGTGTAGAGATATTTTAGGCTCTTATGATCCATATAGATCTCGCACGGTACGCCGTAGATGTAGTGGGGCCACAACTTCAGCGCGAACACCACTACTGCGAGCTCCAGATCATGGGTTGGATAATTCTTCTCGTGAGGCTTCAACTGTCTCGATGTGAAGGCTATCACCTTGTCCTGTTGCATAAGGACTGTAAAACCCCTAATTTTTTTAAACATAATAATTATTTAATTAATCATTTAAGTTTATTTGTAGTATTTCTTAGTTAATTGGACAAGTAGAAATTTATTGAATTTTAATTACTAGGAATTCACTCATTAGAATTTATGGAGCAAAATTAATTAATTAATATTTTATTTTATTTTAGGAATGTTATGGAAGGACGACAGATTTTTTTATATGTGCTAATATAATTTCCTGGAATTTTATATATATATATATATATATATATATATATAAGTAAAAGAATAAAGAAAAGAAAAGAAAAGAAAAGAAAAGAAAGAAAAAAAAACTTAAAACCACAACTCTAACTCTATTCGTAGTCCTAAGCCCTTACCCAGCCTAAGTCCTAACCCACGCAGCAGCAGCAGTAGCTCACCCCAACCGCCGATTCCCTAATCCCCCGCAACCCTATATATATACACCTACATTTATCCCACAAACCCTAACCTTAAACCCAATCCCCTACTTGACCCAGCACCGACCTCGACCGCCGCCACCGGAGCGCCGCAGCCCAGCCAACAGCGTCGCCGACCGCCGCTCGCGCCCGTATCAACCGCGTGAATTCCACGACAGGCGACAGTGACGTGCCCTCCTTCCTTCGCAGATTTCTGCTCCATCTTGCGACCAAATTCGACCCCGTCTTCACCGGTATGTTCATGACCTATCCCTCTTCCAACTATGTATATTAGTTTCCTCTGAACCACGCTTAACCCTAGGTGAAAATCTAGACCAAGTTGGAGAAAAATTATAACTTTTAATTTCAGAAAACTGTTGCAACCACCCCTGTTTAAGGAATCATATCTCCCACCCCAGAGATCCAAACTTAGATTTTCTTTTTTATATGTAAAGAACACCTAACCAAGATTATTTTTTGTTAATTATATTATTTTATTTGGTGTTATATGCAGAATTAAATTAGGTTAAAAATCATGAAAAATTGTTTTTGAAACCTTTAAAATTTGCGATACGGAGCGCGCCCGCCAAACAGGACCGTCCCGTCGCGTACCAATTACACCGAAAGGCACGTATGGTATGTCCATATGTGTGGGCTTTCGCGAAAACTAATTTGGACGTGTGTGCGCGTCAGAATCACCCCGTATCCGTAAAAAGGCCCCGTATCGTGACTTTTGCAAAATATTGCACCGTTTAGTGTACGCTCGTCAGAATACGACAAAACTTGTGCCATTGGATTCGTGGTATCACGCTGGTCCTATGACCCAAGTTTCTTGCAATTCTGAGACAGTTGACCAAGCCGCCTATTTGTGGGCCCCGCGGTTGATTTTTTGGGCGAATTTGTGTTTGGCTCACCGGAATCCAAAATTGGACGTACCGTTGAGTTCGTATTGACGTTTAGAATTTATTTGACCTATAATTTGTCCTATTTAGAGACCTTTATTCCTGGTACGCTTTTCGGTACAAAGTGGCCCACAAGTGGACCCGCTTTGACTCAAAATTACTGTTTTGCCCTTGTGTCCAAATTGGACGAAAGGGTAGTATTTTTTAGATATCTCGCTTATTCTGAGAACGTTGGTGATGTTTATTTCAGCATCCGGAGACGTTCATTCTGATACCATGATTTCTGATCCATTGCACCTGACGTCTGGACGCTTACACTTTGCAGCTTTCTTGCCATGCAAGATACCTTGCCAAATTGCTTACAGTACTTTGTATGCTTATTATATTTTTATATATTTATTGCATATATGTTTTTTTTCAGTCATAATTATATACTATACATATGTTGACACACACTTGACACATAGTATCATGGGAGGGGAGGACAATCAGTAGGCGTATGGGCTATAACAACTCTGGTAAACCATAGTATCTAGTACGCACTACGGTAGCGTGTCGCGCTGGTCGCTACCCTCGCGGTATGTCAATTTCTGAAGTCGTGTTGGTCGCTACCTTCGCGGTATATCAATTTTTGATGTCCCTGCCGTATGTGTGAGTTGTGAGATTAGATCGAGTAGACTACCCATGCCCATACATCGAAAGGTTGTCCTCATTATGCATTCATATAGATTGTCTTGTACAGCGTACTTATATATTTTTTACCTATTATGCATGTTTACTGTATTCAAATTGGCATTCTTCTATGTATCTTGTTACGTCCCTCTGAGGACCTGGTCCCTTGCCAGGTATAGACGACCAGGAGTATCCGCAGGAGTACGGACCAGGACCTGACGCATTATTCTCGGCCGAGGAGGTCTTACCTTCTGAGCATCATTGATTATCTCTAGCGATGGATCTTCTTAGCTGATACACTTCTATCATTATCTTATTTTAGATTGGAGATTTACCCTTCTCTCTCATTTTAGTTTTGGATATAGTCTTTGGTAGTGGATTTTTCTCCACCCGACTATTATTTTTGGATGATTCAGACTCATTATTCTAGTTTAGTTATTTCTTTTCTATGAGTTATTGTGTGGATGAAATTAGTATTTCTGTGACTTGTGACTATATATATACCACATGTGAGTTAATATTCATAATACAACGTACGTATGTGTTATAATTTCCATATATTGGAATTGCCATATACATACGGCTGACATGCTTATGTATTCCTAGTCCTACGTATTTTGGGACTGGAACGTGATATATTTTTGTGGTGGCCCTTACAGGTCGAGAGCATATTATCTCGGTTATGTTATTGTACCGAGCAAGCCTGCACATAGGATTAGAATATAGGATCTCATCCACTTATTTAATCACCTCCTTTGATTTCGTTTCGTATTCTTAATTGATTGCTCGCATTGCATCTTTCTTGATCCTTTCACAACGTCAATCTTATCTTTTTTTTCGTGCTTAATAGGGGTTAGGAAGGTGCCTTGTACCAGGTATATACACTCTAGTATTCAATAATACTATTAGCTAAATTTTTGTAGGTTTGGTAGTATGCCTCATAACCTAGTATCACATAGTCCTTTTTAACCATTAATGAAGTGTAATTGAATGACACCAATTATAGGCTTGCATAAGAAGATAGTGTTTATCCAGACTGTAAAACTTAGAGGCCCATACACCCATTTGGTCGACTAGAGACCTTGACAAGGAGTTATTATGGAAATTGTAGAGGCACAACGCCGATCTTCTTGGTGAACTTAAATTATTCTGTACCTTCCTCCATCCTAATCCAACGTACTTATATTTTTTAAACTACATTAACTTATGCTACTATTATAGCCTAGTTTTGCAATCTTATTCTTTTATCGAGCTTGTTCATGACATATGTATTATTGGAGGCCCGCACTAATACATTGTCTAAATTAGAATCAATGCATTATGGTCTGATCAACCTTAGTGCGCTTGGTTCGCTCTTCGTATCACTACTTTACGTGGATTGAGATATAATTGACTCAGCATATTAGACGAATATACTTGCCTTTAGATATGTCCGAACATATCTTATCGGTTACATAACTGTACTGATATGAGTATGTGAGTAGGGATCTACCAAAATAGGATTTTAATCCACAACTGCCTTGACAACTCCCTTTTGAATTCTTTAATCCCTTTGAATCCCGTACTTGTATTCTATCACCTCCTCCTTGAATTCTTTATTGTTGTTTCCCGTCTTCCCCTATTTCGGAAAGACGAACGTTCGTGCTTAGTATAAGTTTGATACACGGAGAGTACTAGAAATATCCCATAGGCCAATCACATTACTTTGTAACTATCTTTTGCAATTAAGGGCATATCACAATGTGATATACTTGATATTATACCCAGATGACATACACGCGATGCTAATAGATGACGCGAGTAGCAGTAGTAGTATTCTTTTCCTATCACTATCTCGCCCCTTGGGGTGGCTCATCTTCTCTTCTATATCCATTCCTTATCTCGTGCTTAACTCTTCCTATCATAGCCGTATCCTTTCGTGCCATTATGAATTGTTTGAATTACTTCAACCTCACCCTTATTTTGTTAGTTAAAAACATAAATGGTTTAGTAAATGATTAATAACTACAAGATAAGTTCACAATGATAACCCTTATGTATATGCACTATAGCAATATCTGTATCCTCTTATTATTTTAAACCATGAATAACATCCCTTAGTCTAAACGTTAATTAGTTGGATAGTTGAATTAGTACTTACTTCTACTAGTTTTATAAGATAGTCCAGACCTTAATTGTTGCCCTAAGACTTAGACTAAGCCTAGGAAAGAGTTGAAGGCACTTGTTACGAACTGACGAGTATGATAGATCGCTGGCAAAGTAGCGACAACTGCAGCTAGACCGTTATAGTAGAGTAGTCGAAGTATTTGCAGACATATTGGTTAGGTGGCATGGCAGTATTAGACTACGATACTTGATAGTTACAAAGAAAAATCATAGTCATGAGATTCCAGACAGGTATCCCAAAATTCTCGATCCAATGAATAAATTTGTCCTACCACCTAGACAATAGCCTCAAGAGACTGTGACCACTAGTAGAACTTTTGTAAGTTGGATAGTATAGACGAGTTAGAGGATAATAAAATAGTATATGGACAAGAAATGAGAAAGTGTTAGGGTGGCAGACCATAACATTTTAGGGAGCACTGCTAGATAGCAATAAAGTGTAATAGCTATAGTGATTTATTATGAATATGGGTTAGTGTCAATTTCGAGGACAAAATTTTTGTAAGTTGGGTAGAATATAAAACCCCTAATTTTTTTAAACATAATAATTATTTAATTAATCATTTAAGTTTAATTGTAGTATTTCTTAGTTAATTGGACAAGTAGAAATTTATTGAATTTTAATTACTAGGAATTCACTCATTAGAATTTATGGAGCAAAATTAATTAATATTTTATTTTATTTTAGGAATTTTATGGAAGGACGATAATTTTTTTTAGATGTGATATATATATATATATATATATATATATATATATATATATATATATATATATATATATATATGTATGTATGTATTCATAAGTAAAAGAATAAAGAAAAGAAAAAAAAACTTAAAACCACAACTCTAACTCTATTCCTAGTCCTAAGCCCTTACCCCAACCCGCGCAGCAGCAGCAGTATCTCACCCCAACCGCCGATTCCCGAATCCCCCGCTACCCTATATATATATACCTATATTTATCCCACAAACCCTAGACCTAAACAAAATCCACTACTCGACCCAGCGCCGACCCCGACCTCGACCGCCGCCACCGGAGCGCCGCACCCCAGCCAACAGCGTCGCCGACCGCCGCTCGTATCAACCGCGTGAATTCCACTACAGGCGACAGTGACGTGCCCTCCTTCCTTCGCAGATTCCCGCTCCATCTTGCGACCAAATTCGACTCCATTTTTATCGGTATGTTCATGAACTATCCCTCTTCCAACTCTGTGTATTAGTTTTCTCTGAACCGCGCTTAACCCTAGGTGAAAATCGAGACCAAGTTGGAGAAAAACCATAACTTTTAATTTCAGAAAACTGCTGCAACCACCCATGTTTAAGGACTCATATCTCCCACTCTAGAGATCCAAACTTAGATTTTCCTTTTGCTATGTAAAGACCACCTAACCAAGATTATTTCTTGTTAATTATATTATTATATTTGGTGTTATATGCAGAATTAAATTGGATTAAAAATTATAAAAAACTATTTTTGAAACATTCAAAATTTACGATACGGAGTGCGTCCACCAAACGGGACCGCCCCGTCGCGTAACAATTGCACTGAAAGGCACGTATGGTATGTCCAGACGTGTGGACTTTCACAAAAACTGATTTGGACGTGTGTGCGCTTCAGAATCACCCCGTATCCAAAAAAAGGTCCCGTATCGCAACTTTTGTAAAATATTGTACCATTTAGTGTACGCTCGTCAGAATGTGACAAAACTTGCGCCATTGGATTCGTGGTATCACGCTGGTCCTATGACCAAGTTTCACGTGATTCAGAGATAGTTGACCAAGCCACATATTTGCGGCCCTATGGTTGACTTTTTGGGCAAATTTGTGTTCGGCTCACCAAAATCCAAAATTGGATGTATCGTTGAGTTCGTATTGACGTTTAGAATTTGTTTGACCTATAATTTGTCCCATTTAGAGACCTTTACCCCTGTCACGCTTTTCGGTACAAAGTGGCCCACATGTGGACCCGCTTTGATCCAAAATTACCATTTTGCCCCTGTATCCAAATTGGACGAAAGTGTAGTGTTTTCTAGATATCTCTCTTATTCTGGGAAAGGTCGTGATATTTATTTCAGCATCCGGAGACGTTCATTCTGATACCATGGTTTCTGATCCTTTGCGCTTGACGTCTGGACGTTTACACTTTGTAGCTTTTATATATTTATTGCATATGTATTTTTTCAGTCATAATTATATACTATACATATGTTGACACACACTTGACACATAGTAACATGGGAGGGGAGGACAATCAATAGGCGTATGGGCTATAACCACTATGGTAAACCGTAGTATCTAGCATGCACTACGGTAGTATGTCGCGCTGGTCGCTACCCTTGCTGTATGTCAATTTTTAGAGTCGCGCTGGTCGCTACCCTCACGGTATATCGATTTCTGATGTCCCTGCCGTGTGTGTGAGTTGTGAGATTAGATCGAGTAGATTACCCATGCCCATACGTCGAAAGATTGTCCTCATTATGCATTCATATAAATTGTCTTGTACAGCGTACTTATATATTTTTTACCTATTATACATGTTTACTGTATTCAAATTGGCATTTTTCTATGTATCTTGTTACGTCCCTCTGAGGACCTGGTCCCTTGCCAGGTATAGACGACCAGGAGTATCCGCAGGAGTACGGACCAGGACCTGACGCATTATTCTCGGCCGAGGAGGTCTTACCTTCTGAGCATCATTGATTATCTCTAGCGATGGATCTTCTTAGCTGATACACTTCTATCATCATCTTATTTTAGATTGGAGATTTACCCTTCTCTCTCATTTTAGTTTTGGATATAGTCATTGGTAGTGGATTTGTCTCCACCCGACTGTTATTTTTGGATGATTCAGACTCATTATTCTAGTTTAGTTATTTCTTTTCTATGACTTGTTGTGTGGATGAGATTAGTATTTCTGTGACTTGTGACTATATATATACCACATGTAAGTTAATATTCATAATACAACGTACGTATGCGTTATGGTTTTCATATATTAGAGTTGCCATATATATACGGCTGACATGCTTACGTATTTCTAGTCCTACGTATTTTAGAACTGGGACACGACAAGGACACATCCCAAACCCTTTCCTGAGGCGTCGCTATATATCTTGAAATCATCGGGTTCGTCTGAAGGAGTAAGAATTGGTGCTGAGACGAGGCACTTTTTTAACTCTATAAATGAAGCTTCACAGTCGTCCGTCCATGTGAACGTTACTCCCTTCCGAGTGAACTGAGTCAGAGGCGAGGCGATCCTCATAAAATCTTTAATAAATCTTCTATAGTAGCCCGCAAGACCAAGAAAACTACGAATATGACTAGCTGACTCAGGCCTCCTCCAGTTCACGTTGGCTTCTATCTTCTTTGGGTCAACTGAGATGCCCGTTGCAGAAATAGTATGCCCGAGAAAGTCTATTCTGTCCAACCAGAACTCGTACTTGCTCAGTTTCGCATACGACTTATTGTCTCGAAGGGTTTGAAGCACCATCAGCAGGTGTCCTACGTGTTCATCCCTATTCTTCGAGTACACTAAGATGTCATCGATAAAAATGACCACAAATTTATCGAGAAAGGGTCGGAACATCCGTTTCATCAAATCCATAAAAGTGGCAGGGACGTTCATTAGTCCAAACGGCATAACAGAAAACTCGTAGTGTCCATAGCGGGTTCAGATTGCAGACTTGGACATGTCCTCAGGCTTAATCTTCAGCTCGTGGTAGCCCAAGCGAAGATCAATTTTCGAGAACACTGTTGCCCCTTGCAGCTGATGGAAGAGGTCTATCCTGGGCAGAGGATACTTGTTTCTGATGGTGACCTTATTCAGTACCTGGTAATCGATGCAGAGTCATAACGTTCCTTCATTCTTCTTTACGAAGAGTAGAGGCGCGCTCCAAGGAGTCACACTCGGACGGATGAACCCACGATCCAGCAGTTCTTACAGTTGGCACTTTAACTCCTTCAGTTCAGCAGGGGCCATTCTGTACGGAGCCTTGGAAATCGATTGAGTATTCAGAAATGTGTCAATGGTGAACTTGATCTCTCGGTCAGGTGGCATGCCGGGTAGTTCGTTCGAAAATACATCAGGAAACTCCGCCACAACGGAAGAAGACTCAACGTTTGCGTAATTCAGCTGTGTGTCCCAAACCGACGCTAGGTATCCCTCGCAGCCAGAGTGTAGCATCCGCCGAGCAGATATCTCCGAAATCACCATGCAGGGCCTGAACGCATCAGTTGCTGGACCACTCGTGTAGCAGAATTCGACTTCTCCAGGTAGGCAAAAGATGACTCGTTTCTGTGCACATTCGATAGTTGTCGAGCAAGCGCCGAGCCAATCCATCCCCAAAATGATGTCATAATCCCGAACACCTAGGACTAAAACATCGAGCGAGAGCTTCCTTCCTCCGATACAGACGTAACCACCTTGGTATACTGAACGGACAGATATTTTCGTGCCCGACGGGGTGCTAACATTAAGGTCTAGATACAATGGTGTCATTTCTATATTATTTTCTACGACAAAATTCGTAGATATAAAACTATGCGTTGCACCAGAATCAAATAGTACACGTGCAAGTATGTTATTAAAAAGTAATATATCTGACACAACGGTGTCCGAGGCCAGAGTTTCTTCTCGTGTCATTGTGTACACCCGACCTTAAGCTTGGCGACACTCTTGCTGAGGCGCAGCTCGATTGGCTTGGGGTGCATGGACAGGATTTGGATGTTGAGGGCGATGATTGGAGGAGAGCGGTCAGTCATCAATTACATGGGTTGGATCACCACATCGGAGGCATAACCCAAGCCTCTTACGACAATCTTTAAAGAGGTGTCCGGCCTTCCTGCAGAAGTTACATGTTTTGTCGGGATTTTCCTTCTGCTGACCGTCGTTGTTTTGACGCTTTGCAGCAGTGTTTCCTTTCTCGTTGCTATGGTGTTTGTGATTGGAATGCACAGTACCGGCAGCAACGGAAGGATACTGCGGTTCAAGAGATAGGGCATGATTTAGGACTCCCTGCGTAGTCTCGTCCTGGGGAACGACCATGTGCGCATGGATGGCAGGTCGCAGGCCTCCTTCAAATCGTCTAACTCGACTCGCCGCATCAGGTAAATAGGAACTTGCAAATTTGGTGAGCCGGTTAAATTCGGCAGAATACTGCTTTACTGTCATGCTGCCTTGCCGTATTTGTACGAACTCGTTCTCTTTCTGACGACGTACGGGAGGGGGTATGAACTCCTCTTCGAATGCGCCATGGAAGGTAGCCCATGTCACGCCCCAGTCCTAAAATGTCAGGAATCTAGGCCACGTGTCACTGGCCAGCTGACACGTCACTAAGGGCTTAATCCACTTTGATGGACCCAAAGGAACGTGCTATGCTGTCCTAAAATACTACAAGTACAAACAGGTATATCTATCTCATCCACAACAAGATGTCAGAAAAGCAAGAGCTGAATATATATATAAAACTGAGTCTGATACAGTACACAACTGGTGAGAATACAAGCCTACTACAAAAACTGATAATAGCGCAGAAAAATCAGATAGACTAAGCAGTGTCTATCTGAGAAAAACATCTCCATCTCCAGGTGACAGGCCTCTATGGTCAAGCATACTCTGAGGGTATCTTCTCGAGCTCCTCCTCGGTAGCACATCTAGCCTCCTGATCAGGGCCGTACACAGTGGGATAGAAAGCCTCGTCTAGATCTGGCAGGGAACCAGGTCCTCAGTGGGACATAACAAGATACAGAAAATGACATGCCATGTATGTAATACTGAATAAAGGAAATAAATACAGGGTGCTAACCATTCTAAGTAAAAATGCAAGTAAAGATCTCGTAGTACGCATGGAAATGTGTGGCTAGACATACGCTGACGTAATTCACCAATCGTGGTGACTGGCTAGTATATGTGTCGTATGCCCCCGGACTCACGGGTAGCTCTGCAATCGACCATCTCCGAGGAGCATGGTACGAAGGTAAAATCATATATGGAGGGGGTGTCCCATACGTCTACTAGTTATCTTTCCCATCCCAATGAAACTAAATGTCAAGTCGTACATTTCCTGAGTTATTCTAAATCCGTGATGCGGGTCACACGTACTGGTAACTAATCAAATACGCAGCTCACATCCATATATGTAATGCAACCATGTTGCGTGTTCCCGTGATAGGGTCTAGGAGAATATCAGGATACTCTCACAGTGTTGGTGAGTCAGTAAGACTAAGTTATTTACACTAATTGTCAACGTATCAGTTGACTGTACCAGAGGCAGTCTCAGGTACTCTTGGTATATGAATTTCAGAAACAAGAAGCATATAACAGTATTTGAGAATTTAAACATTAACTTGGCAAGGTATACTTGCCTACTCCCTGATAGTGTTGATAACCTGATCTCACAGTCAGGTTTGAGGTTGCTGGTGACAGGGGGTCACTGGCTGTGCTGTAGTTGGTTTCTGTTAAAATAAACAGGGTTCATGAATATTATGATTGTAATATAAAGTATATATATATATATATATACTTATTATAGTATGTATATATATATATATAATATATATAGCAGTATATATAGTATATAAAGATCAGAAAAAATGCAGTAAATAGTAGCAGGGTATATCCACTGCTATATATATAATAATATAATATAATATTATCAGGGTGTATCCTCTGATTTATAATAATATAATAATCAGGGTATATCCACTGATATATAATTTAAATAAATTGAAATGACATGACAGAAGTAAATACATATATATTATCAGGGTATATCCACTGATGTATATATATATAGGTAAATTGAATAGACAGTACATAATATATATATCTATGTACCATAATATATAGTACTATGTATAGTATATATATAAATTGAATTGACAGGGCAAGAAATGTAAGCATACATATATAATATGTGTAAGCTGTATTATCCAGCTGAATAATATATATATAATATATATGTACTGTATATCCAGTACTATAATATTAATAACAATATGTATATAAGTGCACATAAATAAATAAATAAAAATGCATAGAATATATACATACATATATACTATAAATAATAGTAATAATATAACACATATATATATAATATGTTATATATATACATATACATAACATATATATAAATATATGTATACATATATTTATATATATATATATATAAGAAAAAAAAACAGAATTAAAATGCATTAATAATTATTACATAATAGTATATATATAAATATACATATACATAAACATATATACTTATAAATATATATAATTATATATGTATAGAATAATAGTTATATATACATATATTTAGTAAATATATAATAATGGTATATACAGTATAATATACTGTATAATAACAGTATATAATACATATATATTATAATATAATATATATGTATATAGATATACATATAAATACATAGTAATATACATATATATATATATATACATATATATATACATATACATATAGGAATATATATATATTTACATATATATTAGGGTTTAGGGTTATACCCTCTGACAGGTGGGCCCTAGGGGTCGTCGACTGCCGGTGGACGGCGGTGGAGTCGGCCGAAGGAGCGGGAACAGCAGCAGTAGCTGTTAGCAGCAGCAGCAGCAGCAGAGTGCGGGGGCTGCCGGCGGCGGAGGAGCGGCGGAGGTGGCCGGGCAGGGTGCGGGTTCGACGGAGGAAGGAGGGGCGGTCGGTTTGGTGGTGGTGGCGGTGGTCCACGACGGCAGTGGCGGTGGCTGGAGGCCGTCGGAGGTGAAGGAGGGGTTGCTGTGCGGGTGTGGGGGAGGATGCTGCGGGGGCTAGGGCGGCCGGAGGAAGCGTCGTGGGGCGGTGAGGGTTGGTGGTCTGGTGAAAGGGAGGACGGCGAGTCGATTGGTGAGGGTGGTGGCGGTGCACGGTGGCCGGAGGCGGCGTAGGGGGTGGTTCGGGTGATGGTGGCTGTGGGTGGTGGTGTTGGGAAGATGGGGTTGCGGGGGCTGTGGCCGGCGGAGCAGGGTGGTGCAGGCGGTGGGGCTTGGCCGGAGGGAAGGGAGGGAGGTGGCGAAGGCTTCGCCTGAGTTTGGCCGGAGGGGGTGGCCGAAAGTGGCTGAGGGAGGAGATGTAAGTTTAAAGAGAGGGGTGGGGTCGGTTTATATAGGATTTGGCCCAATGGCAATTTAGTAAATAAAGGGAAGTTTGGGGATATTTTGGTAAATTCGAATTTTGGGATATTTTTGCAGGATTTTTCTGGATACTTAATGCCACATGTAGGTGTTAGGGTTAATAGCCAATGAGGTTATGCCACCTCACATGCATTTTGCATAAAAACCCTTGTAATTTCATAATTTGCATAAAAGTCCTAAAATTGGTATTTTGCGCAATTACGCAATTTACCTGATTTTAAATACTGATTCTCCGAAATACTAAATTGTACAAAAATGGGGAAAATAGCTGGGGAAAATGTTTTGGACGGTGTGGGGTGATCCTGGGCAGAGTCAGGGTCTGATTTCTGGGTGATACAGATCCTCGTATTTATTATTTAATAAATACTGTGCACGGTGTTCACTAATTATTTTGAGGCAGTTAGGGTCATAATTTCTCTACGGTGTCAATACGATAATTGTAATACAATTAGAGTAGAATATTATCGTATTTTTGTTTGGGCAAAACAGGTGCCTACTGGTCCTCAAATCTCTAGGGATTCAGAGATGGGTAAAGAGCAGAAATTTAAATAGGAAATAAATACGTACGTTTGTAACGATATTTGGACGACTAAAACGAAGCATCAAACAAGGTTTCTGGGAGTTGCACAAAATACAGAAAAAGTAGTCTAACAAGTCTAGGGCAGGTATGTGAAATTTGTTTAGGGTTTAACAGCTAGTGGGATGTCCTAATTAATTGTGTAATGAACAGGTGCACAATCAAATAGATTATATAATAAATAAATTTTTAAAAAGTTGCTATAATTCTAATTAGTCTAAACTAATCCTAAATTACTAAAATCTGGTCGAGGGAGTTTACAATCTACCCTCCTTAGAATATTTCGTCCTCGAAATAAAAACACACATATAATGAGAATGAAAAATTAATTAAGGACATATGATGATTAAGAGAGATTGATTTTGAAATATTGGATATACCCTGGTTTGGAAATAGGTGGGGGTAACGCTGTCGAATATCCTCTTCTCGTTCCCAGGTGGATTCACCTGGTGCGTGATGTCTCCATGCAACACGAACGAGAGGAATAGTCTGGCCTCGCAATACTTTCTCGCTACGGTCCAGGATCTCTACAGGCTCCTCCTGGTATGATAAGCTCGGCCCGATGGTGATCTCTGAATAGTCCAGCACATGACTCGGGTCTGGAATGTACCCCCTTAGCTGAGATACGTGGAAGACGTCACGTACTCCCTCCAAGGTCTGAGGTAGAGCTAGCCTGTAAGCAACTTCTCCGACGCGATCTAGCACATCGAAGGGTCCAATGTACCTTGGACTTAGCTTCCCTCTTTCTCCAAATCTGATAGTTCCTCTGGTAGGTGAGATCTTCAAGAACACATGCTCCCCTACTTGGAACTCGAGAGGTCGGCGATGAATGTTGGCCCAGTGCTTCTGCCTGTCTTGTGCAGCTCGTAGGTGTCCCTGGATCTTCTTTACCTTCTCCACCGTACGAATGATCAGTTCTGGACCCAAGATCTGTCTCTCGCCAACATCGCTCCAGCATACTGGGGAACGACATTTCCTTCCATACAAAGCTTCAAAGGGAGCCATTTGAATGCTCGTTTGATAGCTGTTGTTGTAGGAAAATTCTTCCAGATGTAAGTGATCTTCCCATGATCCGCTGAAATCAAGCATACAGGCTCTCAACATATCTTCTAGAGTCTGGATGGTACACTCTGACTGGCCATCTGTCTGCGGATGATACGAGGTGCTGAACTTGAGGCGGGTACCAAGACTCTCTTGCATACTTTGCCAAAAGTAAGATAAATCTCGTATCCCTGTCAGATATTATACTGACTGGTACTCCATGTAGACGCACTATCTCCTTCATGTACATATCCGCCAAGACTTCGGTAGATTGTCCGACTCTGAAAGGTAGAAAATGAGCAGCCTTAGTGAGTCTGTTTACAATCACCCATACAGCATTACGGCCACTAGGACTTCTTGGAAATTCCGTAACAAAGTCTATCGTAACGTGTTCCCATTTCCACTCGGGTATTGGAAGGGGTTGAAGTAATATTGTCGCAGATCTCTGTACATCTTTGTGCCTCCTGGATGTATAGAGTATGTTGAGCTATGAGCTTCTGACATCAGCTCATTACGAAGTTCTCCATTTGGAACATAAAGACGATCAACACATCTTAGAGTCCCATCTTCGTGTATGCGACATCCTGTCTGAATTCCAGCCTCTTTTCTTTGTCGAAGCCTCTGAAATCTTGCATCTGTTGGTAGAGCAGCTTTGATTCTTTCGACCGAGGTTGATTGCAGCAGGTAGTTTGATAGTTGGCCATCAAGTCCTGGCATAATGACCTCTATTCCCAACTTTTCAAGATCTCTCAGTAGACCTGGTTGGGTGATCATAAATAATGCTGAGGGTCTTCTGCTTAGAGCATCTGCTACCACATTAGCTTTCCCCGGATGGTACTGTAGATCAATTTCGAAATTCGTCATTACTTCAAGTCACCGTCTCAGATTTAAGTCTTTCTGAGTGTAGACATATTTCAAGCTCTTGTGATCGGTAAAAATCTCCACTCGTTCGCCATATAGATAGTGTCTCCATAGCTTCAAGGCGAAGATGACTGCGGCAAGCTCCAGGTCGTGAGTGGGGTAATTCTTCTCATGAGTCATCAGCTGTCTTGAGGCATAAGCTACAACATTCCCATGTTGCATTAAGACACAACCAAATCCTTTTCCGGATGCATCGCTATAGATAACGAAACCTCCGGATCCAGATGGTATAGTCAAAATGGGGGCTGTAGTTAGACGCTTTTTCAATTCATCAAAAGCTTTCTGACATTCTTCAGTCCATATGAACTCCTGCTCCTTGCGGGTAAGACGGGTAATCGGCTCCGCGATTCTTGCAAAGTTTTCTACGAACCTCCGGTAATATCCGGCAAGTCCTAGAAAGCTTCTCACCTCTGAGACATTGGTCGGAGTTGGCCATGTCTCCACAGATGAAATCTTTGCTGGGTCCACCGAGATACCTTCTCCTGTGATGACGTGTCCCAGAAAAGTGACACGATCAAGAAAAAATTCACACTTGCTCATCTTAGCATAAAGGCTCTCCTGTCTCAGCGTCTCTAGTACTAGTCTTAAGTGCTCCTCATGCTCCTCGTGGCTCTTCGAATATACCAGAATGTCGTCGATGAAGACTACCACGAACTGGTCCAGATATTGGTGGAAGACTCGGTTCATCAGATTCATGAATACAGCAGGTGCATTAGTCAGTCCAAATGGCATCACCAGGAACTCGTAGTGACCATAACGAGTCCTGAATGCTGTCTTTGGAATGTCTTCTCTCCGTACCTTGACCTGATGATAGCCTGATCTCAAGTCTATCTTCGAGAATACCACGGCTCCTGTTAGTTGATCGAACAGGTCATCAATTCTCGGCAAGGGGTACTTATTTTTGATTGTCAGAGCGTTGAGGGCTCTGTAATCAATACACATGCGATATGTTCCGTCCTTCTTTGGTACAAACAGCACTGGTGCTCCCCAGGGTGATGCACTAGGACGAACAAATCCCTTGATCTGTAATTCCTCCAGTTGAAGCTTCAGCTCGTCAAGCTCCTTCTTCGCCAGTCGGTATACATTGGAGGATACTGGTGCAGCTCCGGGTATCAGCTCAATAATGAATTCCATTTCTCTGTCAGGCGGAAGGCCTGGCAATTCTTCTGGAAATACGTCTGCGAACTCTGCTACAACTGATGGAAGTGCTGTCTCCATCGCCATGTAAGCTCTAGGAGTCTGGCCTACTCCTTGCTCGATGGTTTCTCGGACATATTCGAACTCCGGGTGATCTGGGGGTTTAAAGATAACACTACCCTTTCGGCAGTCTAGGACAGCATTATTTTGGCTTAGCCAGTCCAAATTTTGCATTGGAAGTACCAAAAATCGCGCCCTTAGTCATTTACTACAAACAACTACAGGGCAGGTTTCAATAATGTTGGTAACTGGAACAATACCTCCTCCAGTAAGTATTTTCTAACACTTAGGCAGTGGGGAAGTGGATAGTTTGTGCATGGCTACGAAACTACTGGATATGAAAGACAAAGTAGCCCCAGAATCGAATAATACAGTTGCAGGTAATGATGCAACTAAAATGGTACCTGTTATAGTTTCCCCTTCAGGCTCTTCTGCAACTGCAGCTAACGCAAAAGCTTGTCCCTGCTTTTGCCCTCCAGGTTGTTGTCTGGCCTTGAACTGGGCCTCCTGAGTAAGCAAGGGTGCTCCTTTCTGATATCCTTCTGATGTAGAGGGTAGCATTTTCTGGGCTTGTGCTCCTGGCTTCTGCCCTTGCTGAGGTGCTGCATCTCTGCGTTATGGGCAGTCTTTGGCCATGTGTTGGCTAGCTCCACATAGCAGGCATAATCCGTTCTTCTTCCTGCAGTCTCTTATAAAATGCCCTTTTTTGCCACAAAAGTGACAAATCGGGAGCTCCTTCTTATGGTAAGGCCCCGTCGTCTGCTGAGTCTGATATTGGGGACGTCGTATAGGTCCTCCTGCTCCTTGTTGATTCTTGGCCGGGAAGGTTGAATTTGAGCACCTTGCTCCTCGACCAATTGCTTCTTGTTCCCTGGCTTCGGTAAGAACCTCGTTGTAGGAGATTCTTGACTGCATTGTTGTGTACCTCTGGAGCTCATAGTTAAGGCCATGGTAGAATCTTTTAGCCTTCTTCAGCTCGTTCGGGATCAGATCAGCACCGAAACGACTTAGTCTGCTAAACTCCGCGTCGTAGGCATCTACCGTCATGTTTTCCTGCTCCAGGTGCAGGAACTGGGAGTATAGGGCATTCTGGACTGTCGCTGGGAAGTACTTGGCGTTGAAGTGCTCCAAGAATTGTTGCCAAGTTTGGTCCTTGCTGACGCTGCGCTCTATAGATTCCCACCAGTGATGGGCGTTGCCAAGAAGTTGGCCCCTCACAGCGGTTATCCATAGGTCGGGGGTGAGTTGCGATCCTTCTAGCAGTATTTCGGTGTTGGAGATCCAGTCGAAGATCTCCTCAGGAGTCTCGCTGCCTTTGAAGTCTCTCGGGCTCATTTGACGGAAGCCTCGAACTGTGCCCGCTGGTTGGACAGGTGCTGGTGCCGGAGTAGTAGCTCTCTCCAAGGCCGTCATCAGAGTCTGTCGTAGGGCTTCAGTCTGCTGCCACTGAGACTGTCTCAGGGCCTCAGTCTGTTGCCACTGGTTCTGCAACATAGTCTGAAGAAACTGTAACATTTGAGGTTGACCCTCAAGTTGTGGCATCAGGATAGGCAAGGCTGGAGGTGGAGGCAAAGGTGTCTCCGCCTGCGGTATTGGTGTCGTCTCCTGACCAGAATTCTGATGATTGGACGGAGTTCCTTGGGCACTTGGCGAAGGGTCTGTTGCTTGGTCAGCCCCATTATTCGCAAGTTTCCCGGGTATGTCCATATTTCTGAGGAAAATAGGATAATTAGAAAACACAAAGGAGATAAATAATGATAATCAAGCAAGATGCAATAATAGAAATTGTAAAGATGGTGTCAGTGTGGATGAGACCTAATATTCCTATCCTATTGCAGGCTTGCTGGGCATGTCATCATACCACTAGCAATAAAACTAGACCTGCATGGGCCACCACTAAAACCGTGTCACGCCCCAGTCCCAAAATGTCAGGAATCTATGCCACGTGTCACTGGCCAGCTGACACGTCACTAAGGGCTTAATCCACTTTGATGGACCCAAAGGAACGTGCTACGCTGTCCTAAAATACTACAAGTACAAACAGGTATATCTATCTCATCCACAACAAGATGTCAAAAAAGCAAGTGCTGAATATATATATAAAACTGAGTCTGATACAGTACACAACTGGTGAGAATACAAGCCTACTACAAAAACTGATAATAGCGCAGAAAAATCAGATAGACTAAGCAGTGTCTATCTGAGAAAAACATACTCTGAGGGTGTCTTCTCGAGCTCCTCCTCGGTAGCACATCTAGTCTCCTGATCAGGGCCGTACACAGTGGGGTAGAAAGCCTCGTCTAGATCTGGCAGGGAACCAGGTCCTCAGTGGGACATAACAAGATACAGAAAATGACATGCCATGTATGTAATACTGAATAAAGGAAATAAATACAGGGTGCTAACCATTCTAAGTGAAAATGCAAGTAAAGATCTCGTAGTACGTATGGGAATGTGTGGCTAGACATACGCTGACGTAATTCACCAATCGTGGTGACTGGCTAGTATATGTGTCGTATGCCCCCGGACTCACGGGTAGCACTGCAATCGACCATCTCCGAGGAGCATGGTACGAAGGTATAATCATATATGGAGGGGGTGTCCCATACGTCTACTAGTTATCTTTCCCATCCCAATGAAACTAAATGTCAAGTCGTACATTTCCTGAGTTATTCTAAATCCGTGATACGGGTCACACGTACTGGTAGCTAATCAAATACGCAGCTCACATCCATATATGTAATGCAACTATGTTGCGTGTTCCCGTGATAGGGTCTAGGAGAATATCAGGATACTCTCACAGTGTTGGTGAGTCAGTAAGACTAAGTTATTTACACTAATTGTCAACGTATCAGTTGACTGTACCAGAGGCAGTCTCAGGTACTCTTGGTATATGAATTTCAGAAACAAGAAGCATATAACAGTATTTGAGAATTTAAACATTAACTTGGCAAGGTATACTTGCCTACTCCCTGATAGTGTTGATAACCTGATCTCACAGTCAGGTTTGAGGTTGCTGGTGACAGGGGGTCACTGGCTGTGCTGTAGTTGGTTTCTGTTAAAATAGACAGGGTTCGTGAATATTATGATTGTAATATAAAGTATATATATATATATATATATATATATATATATATATATATACTTATTATAGTATGTATATATATATAGATATATATATAATATATATAGCAGTATATATAGTATATAAAGAACAGAAAAATGCAGTAAATAGTAGCAGGGTATATCCACTGCTATATATATAATAATATAATATAATATTATCAGGGTGTATCCTCTGATTTATAATAATATAATAATCAGGGTATATCCACTGATATATAATTTAAATAAATTGAAATGCCAGGGCAGAAGTAAATACATATATATTATCAGGGTATATCCACTGATGTATATATATATAGGTAAATTGAATAGACAGTACAGAATATATATATCTATGTACCATAATATATAGTACTATGTATAGTATATATATAAATTGAATTGACAGGACAAGAAATGTAAGCATACATATATAATATGTGTAAGCTGTATTATCCAGCTGAATAATATATATATAATATATATGTACTGTATATCCAGTACTATAATATTAATAACAATATGTATATAAGTGCACATAAATAAATAAAAGAAAATGCATAGAATATATACATACATATATACTATAAATAATAGTAATAATATAACACATATATATAATATGTTATATATATACATATACATAACATATATATAAATATATGTATACATATATTTATATATATTATATATATAAGAAAAAAAAACAGAATTAAAATGCATTAATAATTATTACATAATAGTATATATATAAATATACATATACATATACATATATACTTATAAATATATATAATTATATATGTATAGAATAATAGTTATATATACATATATTTAGTAAATATATAATAATAGTATATACAGTATAATATACTGTATAATAACAGTATATAATACATATATATTATAATATAATATATATGTATATAGATATACATATAAATACATAGTAATATACATATATATATACATATATATATATATACATATACATATAGGAATATATATATATATTTACATATATATTAGGGTTTAGGGTTATACCCTCTGACAGGTGGGCCCTAGGGGTCGTCGACGGCCGGTGGACGGCGGCGGAGTCGGCCGGAGGAGCGGGAACAGCAGCAGTAGCTGTTAGCAGCAGCAGAGTGCGGGGGCTGCCGGCGGCGGAGGAGCGGCGGAGGTGGCCGGGCAGGGTGCGGGTTCGACGGAGGAAGGAGGGGCGGTCAGTTTGGTGGTGATGGCGGTGGTCCACGACGGCAGTGGCGGTGGCTGGAGGCCGTCGGAGGTGAAGGAGGGGTTGCTGTGCGGGTGTGGGGGAGGATGCTGCGGGGGCTAGGGCGGCCAGAGGAAGCGTCGTGGGGCGGTGAGGGTTGGTGGTCCGGTGGAGGGGAGGACGGCGAGTCGATTGGTGAGGGTGGTGGCGGTGCACGGTGGCCGGAGGCGGCGTAGGGGGTGGTTCGGGTGATGGTGGCTGTGAGTGGTGGTGTTGGGGAGATGGGGTTGCGGGGGCTGTGGCCGGCGGAGCAGGGTGGTGCAGGCGGCGGGGCTTGGCCGGAGGGAAGGGAGGGAGGTGGCGAAGGCTTCACCTGAGTTTAGCCGGAGGGGAAGGCCGGAAGTGGCTGAGGGAGGAGATGTAAGTTTGAAGAGAGGGGGGGGGGGGGGTCGGTTTATATAGGGTTTGGCCCAATGGCAGTTTAGTAAATAAAGGGAAGTTTGGGAGTATTTTGGTAAATTCGATTTTTGGGATATTTTTGCAGGATTTTTCTGGATACTTAATGCCACATGTAGGTGTTAGGGTTAATAGCCAATGAGGTTATGCCACCTCACATACATTTTGCATAAAAACCCTTGTAATTCCATAATTTGCATAAAAGTTCTAAAATTGGTATTTTACGCAATTACGCAATTTACCTGATTTTAAATACTGATTTCCCGAAATACTAAATTGTACAAAAATGGGGAAAATAGCTGGGGAAAATATTTTGGACAGTGTGGGGTGATCCTGGACAGAGTCAGGGTCTGATTTCTGGGTGATACAGATCCTCGTATTTATTATTTAATAAATACTGTGCACGGTGTTCACTAATTATTTTGAGGCAGTTAGGGTCATAATTTCTCTACGGTGTCAATACGATAATTGTAATACAATTAGAGTAGAATATTATCGTATTTTTTTTTGGACAAAACAGGTGCCTACTGGTCCTCAAATCTCTAGGGATTCAGAGATGGGTAAAGAGCAGAAATTTAAATAGGAAATAAATACGTACGTTTGTAACGATATTTGGACGACTAAAACGAAGCATCAAACAAGGTTTCTGGGAGTTGCGCAAAATACAGAAAAAGTAGTCTAACAAGTCTAGGGCAGGTATGTGAAATTTGTTTAGGGTTTAACAGCTAGTGGGATGTCCTAATTAATTGTGTAATGAACAGGTGCACAATCAAATAGATTATATAATAAATAAATTTTTAAAAAGTTGCTATAATTCTAATTAGTCTAAACTAATCCTAAATTACTAAAATCTGGTCGAGAGAGTTTATAGCCCATGCGATCGTCTCTTTTTCATCGTCAACTGGAAGAGATCTTTGATGCACGTTCCATCAATCGTGCGCGTTCAAGCGATGCTGTAGTTGGGCACACGCGACACGCTTCTGCTCCGGTTCCTCTAGCAGTTTGAAGTGATCATCAAGTTCGGCCAACCAATCTAGAGCCTCGATTGGATCTCCGGTCCCTTTAAATGGCGTGTTGCAGACCTTCTTGAAGTCGGCAAAGTCGAAGGCAGTCGCATCCTTCTTCTTTGGAGTTTGCGGCATTTCGACTTTAGGTGCGGGCTGCTCCACCGGTGTCGTTACCGTTGCCGCGGAATGGTTAGAGGCCAAGGTCTGCACGATCTGTTACAGGATATCTACCTGCTTTTGTTGGACTGCAAATCGGACTTCTAGATTGTCTTGGAACTTGCTCTGCTTCTCTTCCGCTCGCTTCCCGGCTCGTTCATAACGAGCTTCATCCCTCTGTTGGCTAGCCTCTAGCATCCGCATCATCTGCTGCATGGGATCGACACGGGACATGGTTCGCTGGCTCCAAGAACTTTTTGATGTGCCGAAACTGCTTTCTTGGGCTTGTGTCTCGCCCGGAGCTAGCGATAATGCTTGCGCTTGTGCCATTCCTTCAAAAGAAGGTAACTTACATCAGGATCATAATATATTATGGACTTATTGCATGAAACATATCTCATTTTGGCCTAATGAGTTCAAGAGTTCGCACAGGGAATAAATTGTTAAAGGAACTTTTCCAATACGAGGGTCAAAGGAACTTGAAGCTGTGCTCTGATACCAATATGTCACGCCCCGATTCCGTGGAATCGATAGTCTTCCCCCGGACGTGATGCCATGCGGGCCTAGGTTGCGCATCGTACAAGGCTATGGTATTTTGCATAACGAGCACATATTCAGAGTACGCAGATAATTAAAACGCAAAGTTGAAATATGAAAAAAATTCTCTTTATTGATAATGAACATCTATTCACAAACTGAGTTGGCGAGCGTGCCCAGAACCTGCCAACTGAGTTGGAGAGTTCTTCTCGTTCTCTGAGCCCGCTAACTGAGTTGGCGAGTTCTTCTCGTTCTGTGGGTTCGTTTGACCCTGCCAACTCAGTTGGCGAGTGTCCCCCTCATTGCAAAACATGAGAACTTCTCCCATTTTTCGCAATTATGTTATAATTCCTTCCTATTTTTGAAAAAAATCGTTTTTTTCGAGGATAGTTGGGTTTAGTTTTTTTTGTTGGTTTTAAGGGATTTTATTATTCTATTTATGAAAACCTTCGATTGTTTATGAAAATCTCAAATTATTTTATTTTATTTATTCATGTAAAAAAAAAAATCATAACAGTCTTTTACCAAACATGAATTTGATTGATTTAAAAGCCGCTAATTAAATCCACTTAAAATCGGACCCCCTCGTAACTGTTCATAACCAGTACTCTAAAAATACCTTATAACCGCTACTCCCACAATATTCAAGCAGATCCTTAAAGTTTCTACCATAATAAAAAAATAAATTGATCTTATTATGATTAGTAAATTATTTATAAATAGACAATTTTTTGTTATATATATATATATATATATATATATATATATATATATATATATATATATGTTCTATTTTTAATCATCTTCACACTACTGATATATTATATGATAACGTTTGACGGTCCGGAAATACCAATTTTTATTCTTAACATTGAAATACCGAAAAAAAAAAAAATTAGTCATCACCTTTTTGAGGTAGTCAATACAAAGTGATATTATTCAATAATCATGCCAAGTAAATGACATATAATAT
This sequence comes from Iris macrosiphon, assembly GCA_036927795.1. NCBI lineage: Eukaryota > Viridiplantae > Streptophyta > Magnoliopsida > Asparagales > Iridaceae > Iris > Iris macrosiphon. The sequence continues at coordinate 61,934 of JAYESA010000281.1, forward strand.
TATTCTCCAAAATAACATCAATGATAGCTTATTCCATGCAATGAAACTCAATACCGTATTAAATAGCAATAAGAACACCTTCATTAACACCAAAAAGTTTGGTCTCCTAAACTTAAATAGTACCAAAAATAAAATAAATAAAAAAAAAAAAAAAAAACCCACAAAAATTACCATCTTTATGAACAAAATCCTAGAGAAACCTATAGTTCTTAATTTTTTTTAAACTCAACCATAAAAAGTCGTTCTATTACATGTATATTATCACTTGATTCTTTTAAGAACTTAAACTGAAAAATAAGTACACTTTCAACGTATATCTATATCCAAGTTCTTATTTGAGTTTATGTAGTCGAACTGCTTTATGAACTTCTAAACACTCCAATTAAGTGTATAGATTAACTTCCCAGTTCCGAGGAAACTAACGAAAGATATGTGATTCATTTGAATACGTATACGTAGACAAATAATTAAAAATCGCAATAAAATGACCGTCATCTCACCCATCACCCACTGGCTACTAGACATGAAAATGAACAAATTGTTTGAATTAGAGCATCTCCAACCTTGTTGTACTTGTATTGTGTTGCGATTCCTACGTGGTACGATGTACAAGACAATATATTTTTTAGATAAAAAGACTATATTCATAAAAAAAAATGGAGTAGATTTTTTTTTTTAATACAAAAGTATTATGATAATTTTTTTTAACTTCCTCTCATCTTACATTTTTCTAAATATTTTTTTATTTATAATTGATGATGATATAGAGGTCAAGACATTGTCTAGAATTAGACAATAAATTTATCAATATCTTTTATAACTTTTATCACGTAATTTTTATAATTTATTTGACAATTAAATTGGAGATTTTTTTAAAACTAATTTCCTGTTATAATCTACATCTAGACTGAGACACGATCGATCATTGACTGATCATTGACTGACCCTCCTAGCTGGTCGATTTGGGCAAAAATCTTATGGCAATATTTTTTTTTTTTTCAAAGTCGCACTAGGGTTGGATTTGCTCTCATAATGGACAATTCCGTCAATAAGAAGACTTCGATGGTAGTTCTGAAATTACGGTGTATGGTAGCCGGTAAAACAACACGGAGACACTGAGGAGAGACGATCTCGACGTAGGCTCGTATATACGAACACGTGTCTACGGAGATCTTTGACGGAGGCGATCGCGCCGTTCCCTCGGATTAACTGCCACGTATCAGGAGACGAATGGTCTCCACGTCAGACCATAACGGGTCGGATTCCAATAATGCTAAGTTTACTACCAAATGCTTACAACCTTCTTATAACCCTCTCTCCCTCCTGCTATGTGGGCCACATTCGGTCCCACCTCTTCCTCCAACGAACGGCTGTCAGGTGACGTTTCTGCCACGTGACGACTATTCGGATAGCCATCGGATCCTACATCTTCCCCCTCCTCCAATGAGTGGTTGTAAGAGGGCTGTAGGCATTTGGTTGTAGGCCTAGCATAGTCTGATCGGATCCGAAGCAGGTCCCACCAACTCCGTGACTCAGTCAAGTGGTGGGGCCCACCACCAATAATGCCGTGTGGTTTCCTGCAACTTGCAGTATTTGACCGACCTCAAGGAATCAAACTCTTTAAGTTATACCCACCCTTCCGGAAATCCATATTTATTTATTATTTATATTGTTTTTTAAGCCATGTTTCGTCTTGTCTTTTTATTTATTTTTTATTTTATAAAAGGAATAATATCATAATTTACTTTTTCAGACCGATTATTTATTTTTTTCTTTCAATTTGTTTAGCGTCCTCAACAATCAAAAAAATAAATTAATAAAAATTATAAATTTCTAAAAAATAAATAAAAATTTTATTTTTCATTCATTTCTACGAATCAAATGAGACATTGGAAAGTAATTTCCTTATCTTTTTTTATTGGATGAAAAGTTATAAATTTTGGAGTTTGGTAAAAACAAGAAAAATATTTAAAGAATATTATTTGATTTTTTTCTTTCCATGTTTGATTGATATATATATATATATATATATATATATATATATATATATATATATATATATATATATATATATATTCTTGCATTCTAAAATAAAAATAATATCATAAAAAATATAAAATTAATAGATAAAATATACAATATCCATCGTTGTACTAAAATTTTATAATAAATGCTAAAAAATGAGGAACAAAATCAATTAAATTTTGAGACAAACCACATTTCCTTCGATTTTCTCTCATGTCAAAAACATAATTACCAAATTTGTGGCTACTAAATAAAAAAAAAAAAACTTCTCTTTCCTAATTTTCTAAATTGTGAACCAAAAATGAAAACTTTGTCAGTCCTATTCTACAAAGCATTAAAATTTAGCATGTTGTTCCTTTTTCAATAAGTGATTTAAGGATTGCTTAAAAGCAATCTCACATCTTGTATCTTTATCGAATTCGAATGACTCTTATGGTTACCGATGAGAGGTAGATTCTGACTGGATAACAGAAGATCAGTGGATCGAACCACAGAGGCATATTATTCCGTCCATTTATAAATTATGGGAGTTGAAAAACATTGGTCTCAAAGACATGTAATGTAATGTGCACAAAGTTCCGAACGTTACGCTGGACCACAAACGTTATGTCGAAAAACAAAAAACAAAAAAAAACACCATTGTTTGGAAATACCATAAATATAGTCATAAATACATCTTTGAGCAGGAATAATTTAGTCATAATTATTTTTTAATAAAATACGAAAATTTGAAGGAAAAGTAAATCCTTGAAGTGGACTTTTTCTTTCATATGTTAACAAATTTTTTTATTTATTTCTTTTGACATCCAAACACAGAAAATTAATTACTTTTTTTTTTCTAAAGTTTTAATGGTCACGTATCATCCTGCAAATAGTATGAGTTATAATTTGTATCTCAGCGTAGATCTTGGTAAATCATTATGTTTATAATAGAAATGAAGATGTATGGAGACGACATCCGCCTCCTGATTGTAATTTTTTTTTTTTAGATGTCCGACAATACGTACGAAATATTGTGCACGTTGTATTGCATATCATTTGAGTCTATTGTTCCACATCTCTCCTGCGATTTGATCCTGAGACCGTCCGTCTAGCCATGGAGATTATACATTTTCTCACTGACCACAAGAGCCAGTTGAGTTTGGTCTCCTAATTGTATTGTTGAATCTATGCAAATTGTCAGTCAACATTTCTCAGTTTAATCGAATAATATTAGTCAAATTAAAAAAAATATATATAAATAAAATGAGCCTTTATTATATATGGCCCTTAGCTATGATGGTTTTTATTCGCCCCTACATTTTAGATTACATTATGTTAAAAAATTAGGACAGCAATGACAGATTCCTCCTTGTTGTTCAACATGTTGTACTAGCTAGCTTTATTAATCAATATTGACGACCTCTATGAATGAGTCGAAAACAATTTTAATATGTTAATATGTTCTCTCTTTTATTTATTTTTTATAGTATAAAATGTTGGTACGAGGCGGATCGACCGACTTACTAAGCTATTTCTAATCCCCACAAATAGAATAAATTAAGTAGTCGATGTCCTTTTTCGATTTGTCCATGTTGAAGATTGATTGTCTCTAGCCCTTTTGCCCTCACCAAAGGACATGGCGGTCCAGAATTTTGAATTGCATGACAAAAATTAAAATATTGTTGCTCCTAAAAATTATATATATAAAAAAATTGGTCTTCGAGTCCTTTTGACCACACCAAAGGACTTTCCAAAAGTGAAACAACTATACAACTCAATTCCCACTTAAGTGGTTCTCAGCCTCCCATATCTATTACATCATTTTCAATATTATTGATAATGCCTATAGTAGGTATAGCCTAGTTTTCAAAGATCCGATTATTCCTTTCTCTCCACAAATGCCATACAGAGGCTGCAAGTCGGGTGCATGCCTTCCTGAACCACAACCTACCTCTATTGCGCGAACTCCTGATGTTATTAACCACCTCCTGAACCTCTACTACCTCCAACATCCGTAGCTGTAGCTTACTACTCTGCCTGCACCATATCTCATTAGTAGTGGGACATCTGAAGAATAAATGCCGAATAAATTCATCAGCACCCCCACAGAGGACACAATGGCGTTCCCCTATATGGATGCCGAGCCTCTCCAACCCATCCTTGGAAAGCAGTCTTCCCAATGCCAACTTATACATGCATAGTTGCATCTTCTTGGCCACTCCTTTCGACTATTTGACATCAAAGTTGTCCATCTTCTCATGTACCGTCCTCTTCTGATTGTACGCCACCTTGAATTTACAATTTTCGTCACTGGAACCCTTCCACGCCCACACATCCGCCTGCAAGTTTCCCTCTATCGGTATCGCCTGGATTTTCGCACTCCATTCCAGAATTTTTGATATACCCGACAGCTCCCACCGTCCCTCCTTGATCAAGGAACTAACCCTTGTCCATGTCACGCCCCGATCTCCCACAGGATTCGACCGTCCCCATTGTTGCAAATCACTGCCCAGCGCTCCCACGGGACGATCGTTCCCATCAGGACGTGATGTCGCACGAGCATAAGCTGCACCCGCGCAAGACCATGATCCGAACATGCGAAGAAACAGCTAAGCCACAAAGTCGCATAAATAGTCTACAATGCAGCAAAAATTTTGAACGACACGAATAAACGGCCGTTTGATAACTAGTTCACCAAGTCGATATAGCGAAAGCATAGAATAAACACAAGTATGATAAATAAACAAGCTCCTTTATTGATAATGAATAAGGTTACAAGCGGCGCTAGGCCGAGATTACAATACGCTTAAGCTCTCTCTCTCTATCACTTATAAAGGCGTGCCAAGCCGCTTACAACTTGGGATGATACATTGGCGATGTTCCAACATTATGTCCTGTATATGTACTTCAGCTCCGGACGTAACACTCCAAGGCTCCAGAGCGAACTCCACGCCTTAGCGCGCACTAGGGGATACTCCGCACCGAACGAGGTTCTCCTGCACTCTGCAAGCAATCTGGTGGGTTATCGGTACATGAATGCACTGGTGGGGAGGCTTCTCGTCCGCTCGACAAATCCAAACACATTATATAGGTTCCGTGCACCATCTATTAAGTTATCTTTCTAGTCTTGCCTTAAGATCAGTTTTATGACAATGATGTAAAGCCTAACTCGTGTGGCAGCGTGTCATGCGATATAAGAGAAACACGGCAAAACTTACCAACTTACCATTGTTCCTTCCATGTCCAATGATACAACCGAGTTAACCAAGCATGAATATGTATATAATGACTTAGAACTTGCATAAGGAAAACACAAGTTTCTCGAGTATGTTTCTGATTCAGGTGAACGATATACTCAGATATGTGATACTCAAGTTACTTTGTTACTTCGATTGTTCAAATACATGATACTCAGCCCGTTCAAGTGTATTATATTTAGATATGTTCAATGCAAATAACTCACACGCGGATTGCCACAACCGAGCCAACTTAATCTATATGATGGTAACTGGTATAGCCATAAAGGACTTAGTCTCTCTCATGACTGAGACTTCTGTTGAGATAGAAGGGTAAACTAAGCGTACGATGCCATACCTTGGGCCCTCTACCGATATTTGTGTCGCCCCAAACCAGCGAAGCATCCTGACTGTTTGGATGCACAAATACCCTATAATTTCTCCTAGGTCGACACGATCCCGGTGCCCTGGTGATTTGTCCGAGGAATCCACATACCTCGTGCACGAGTTATCCGTGACCATTTATGATTATTTCCTTTATCTTTATCTTTCTTTTTCTCTTTATCTTATTAATGCAACGACGATGGTTGTATACGCGATAGGCCATTACCCGCTACAAGCCATCCCGAGCGATTCTTGGATTATTGACTGGGTTGATGGTGCTCTATACAGCGCGAGTAACGAGCCCCGCTACACGTCTCTGACATACCCGTCTATAATCAAACTTCACTTTCATTCTTGCTTATCAATTCTTCATCTTTTTAATCTTACTTTATGCGGTTCCCGGTACGAGAATTCGCCTTGGCGAGCGTTCCATATTTTCATTACTTGGCTCGAAAATGACTATTTTGATAGTCTTTCTGCCTCCAGTGAGTGAACCATAATTGAGTGAAGTGCAACAATTTTGTAGGATGAATCCATTCGACAAGCATTAAAATGAGGCAAGCGAGTAACAGTTAGCACGTAAAGCAGGCAAGCATTGCATAAGTACGAAACCTAAGCATTATAAGAAATGTGCGACATACTCTACAAGAAACATCAGCCGTTACACTAGCATGGTCTAAGGGCAATGCGAGGAACCGTATATATAATCCAAGTTTTATTTCCATGTTTTACACAAGCAATACAAGATAGGATTATTCCCTTAGCTAGGTGCGTTATATTCTTTATTAGCATGCAAGGGTGATTCACCTTATGACTAGCATGTATTGTCCATGTTTTATGGTGTACAGGCTAAGCAAAGATAAGTACATCATAGCCACCCACCTTAGCAATGATTCGCCTCGGTCGAGCGATACTCCTAGCACGCCTTTGAACGTCTGTCTGAACTCCTGAAGGGCCAAGTCTAATTTTTTTTGCCTCAAACGAGTCTTCTCCTGAGCAAAGCGGGTCGGGTCATTGTGTCATGCCCCAGTCCCAAAAATACGTAGAACTAGGACACGTAAGCATGCCAGCCGCATGGATATGGCAACTCCAATATATGGAAACCAAAACCCATACGTACGTTGTAATATGAATATCAAATCCACAAGTGGTATAAATCTATCACAAGTCACAGGGTATAATCTAAATCTCATCCACGAAAATCAGATATAAATAAATAACCAGTATCTATGAAACTAGATCTCAATACAAAGTATCTAAAGATGATGGTTGGATGGAAATAAATCCACTACCAACTCGAATAAAAAAGTACAACACAATAAACACAATATAAGAATACCAACTATCAAATTACGGGCTCGAAAAGAAGATATCCTCGAAACATATATAACCATCCGAATCTGCGCTCCTGCTAATACTCAAGAACAGATACACCTGGAAGGGGCCAGGTCCTCAGAGGGACATAACAAGATACATAAAAGCATGCCAATAAAGTACTGAAATAAATATCCAATGGGGTCGCCTAACCATCTAAGTGAATGCAGTTTGAGAACAACTTTCTAACAAGTGGGCTATCTGGCCATAAATGGGATTGGCATGACTCTCTCGGAGAATCAGGGGCCTCAAAGCATGTCGTCTTTTGAACGGCAGAGGCCGCCAAGTAGTATAGGGGTCATCACCGCCCGTATCTCCAACGGAGCTTTCGGGTTACAAAAGGAAAAGTGCAAAGGAGCCCAAATGCGGTACTTTTTATTTTTCCTATCCCATGCTCTAAGCATGTCACATCCATGACAAAATTTGGTTCATAGCCTATTCTTAGTACCCTAACCCAATCCTGCAACCAAACAAGGACAAGGATTGGAGTACCGTACTACAATAGGCTATGTCCATGGACCTCTAATAACTGCTAAGTCTTCTAGCATACAAAGTTTCTATCAGCAGTTATCCCTAACGTACGACCCACACATACCGATGATCAGTCAATACGTACGTTCGTGATCTATATGAGACTCACAACTCGTGTAAAAATGTGTCACAGTCAAATGAAACATAATGATGCTAAATAAAAATAGGGCAGTCTCATAAACAAGGTCAATGCAAATACATAACTAAAAATATATCGCGACGACACCGTCGCGCGCATTTTATATAACAGTTAAAATATATGAACTAAAGACAGAAAATAAAGATAAATGCAACATATGGAATATAAATAATAGTACAATGGCAAGGTATACTTGCCTGCTCTGAAAAAGGATGAAGTCACAACTCAAGGCGTCGTCCGATCTACCCGTCACATAAATTAAACAAGTTAGGTTACAAAAGTGGGTGAATAGGTTCCTCTATTTTAATTAATTTTAATTCTGAATAAATAACCTAAAATAGTATTTTAATCTTATTATAATCTGATTTTATTGATAAACCCTAATTTTGGTCCAAAAAAAGTCAACTTTACGGATTTGTGATCCATGGTACGCAAATCGAGGCAATCCGTTGACCAAAAAGTCAACCAACTCAAATCCTGGATTTGTGTATGGAATCCTATAGATTTCAATGCTACATGAATGTTAGAATCGATAGTTTCATAAAATCATAAGTCGGTAAAGAGTTATGGCCACAAGGGCGCACAAATGACAGTTTTCGGTGGTTTCCTATTTACGTCTACGTTGCACGAATTTTACAGTAGAATAAAATTATATTTTAAATTCTGGAAAAATAATTTTCTAGAATTTTATCATGTCAGCTTTCTGAAACTTTAAACAGTCATAATTTCAAGTTCGGTATCTCCCAAAATCTTGAAAATACGAAAACGCGTCTGATTTCGGACAGGTGGCACTTTCGGAATATTCTGGAAAAATAGGTTCTGAAATTACTAAAATAATTTATATATTCAGAAAACTAACCTTGATATGATTCTAACAAAAAAAATGGGAGCACGTTTGGAGTCCGGAGCTAGGAGATATCGTCTTTTTAAGTCATCATAACTACTAGAAAATGAGGCTGAATTTATGACGAATTTTGACTATTTTTGGACGAAAAAGAGAGGAGTTTGGGGATAAAAAAATGTGAAAGATGAGTTTATTCCATAAGTCTAATAGGTATTTATAATGGTGAAGATTGTTTAATTGAATAAGACTAGGATTGACTAATTTGGATATGATTATGATCAGTTTAAATAAGGATAGGATATGCATGAAGTTGTTTTCCTAATAGGCTCAGGATTTGAATTAATTTAAAATAGAGTTTGAGTTCATCTCAATAATTTATAATCTTAAATAGAATTAAAGATAATACAAATAATCTATATATAATCTTATTAATATCTATTAACACTAAATTAGCATATATCTAATATTAAGACTTTATATATCCAAATAAATTCTCAATAATTCCAAAAATCCAATAATTACTTAAAATTGTAAATAAATTACAGAAAAATATATTTAAATATTTTAACTCTAAAATAAATGTTTGGTAGTAACAACATTCAAGTATGGTCACATAGTAAATCATGGAAGTCCTAAAAATTTATGTTTCCTAAGTTTTAATTACCAAAAATTCTAGAAAATATCTAAAATCTAAAATAACCTAAAATAATTCTAAATAAATATTTATATAAGTAAATATATCAAGAAAATTACTTTCTAATTAACTAAGAGAATACTCTAAAGAAATTCAACATATATAATAAATATAATAATATAAAATACACACAAAATACCTATTTTGGGTGAGGGGGTTTACAATCTACCCAACTTAAAAGAATTTCGTTCTCGAAATTAAAAATAAGACATGGTTTGATAAATCATTCACATTCGTACATAAGGCAAATCAATCGCAATTTCTTCCAAAAATTTAAAATCTATTCAAATCCATCGCAATCACTTTCAAAATTAAATTAACCATTATTTAAATCAAAATTCAACCAATCGTAATCTATTCTCGATTTTTAAATCATCAACATCCAAATTTAAATTAAATCCATATAACATCTTCAAGATTTAAATACGCATATAAATTTTATCTCACGATCTCCAACTATCATAATCTCCTCTAGAAAATAATTCTAGTCCAATATTATTCCTATTTTTACTTATAATTTTTGTACTCTTCAAAATTTTAAATTCAATTCACATCCTCAATATTTCAAATACGTAATCCAGCAATCAAATTTTAACTCTTAATTCAAATCATCAAATTGTAAAAAAAATTTAATTTCAATCCACCATTGTTCAAGTCTGAAATTCTATATTTATCCTCAAAATTCAAATTGATGATTTACCTTCAATATTCAAAATTTAAATCATGTACTTAAGTATAAATATTTGGTCCGACGCATCAAGGTTTCAAAATTCATTAAGTACTCATCATCTAACTCCTTCTTCTAAAATTCTCTATATTTAAAAAAATGACTTAATCTCTCCATCTAATCCTACTTGATCACAATCTGAAAGAATTTAACCTCAAATTAACAATACGACTTCTACCCAACTTAGAATTTATCCATCTATCATATAAGGCTATACACTTTAAGAAAATATTCCTTTATTTGTTTACTCATGTCATTCAATCCTCGAAACCTTAACACCAATTATATCATATATGATATGCCCTTAATTAATCATAAAAGATAGTCACCAAATAATGCGATTGGCCTATGGGTATATCTAGTACTATCTGTATATCAAACTTATACCGAGCACAAGGTTTCGTCTTTCTAAAATAAGGGAAGACAGAAAATAATGATAAAGAGTTCAAGGGAAAGGTACTAGAATAGAAGTGTGGAGGTCAAGGCGATTAGGGAATTCAAAAGGGAATTGTCAAGGCAGTCGTGGATTGAAATCCTATTTTGGTAATTTCTTATTTGCATGCTCGTATCAGTATAGTTATATAACCGATACGATACGCTCAGACATGTCTAGAGGGCAAGTACATTCGTCTACTAATCATTATATATCTCAATCCACGTAAAGTAGTTATGCAAAGGGCGAACCAAGCGCACTATGGTTAGCTAGACCCTAATACACTGATTCTGAAATGTATTATTGTGGGCCCCCCAATAATACATATGTCATGAACAAGCTCGATAAAGAATAAGCTTACAAAAACTAGGCTATAATAGCAGCATAAGTCAAGGTAGTACAGCAAATATAAATACGCTGGATTATGATGAAAGAAGGTACATAACAATTCAAGTTCACAAAAGATAAGACTCTATGATCTCTACAGTTGTCATACTAATTCCTTGTCTAAGTCTATAGTCGACAAAGTAGGGGTATAGCCTCTAAGTTCTACAGTCTGAATAAACACTGCCGTCTTAAGATATCATATAGTTAATGTCGTTCAGTTACACTTCAATAATAGGTCAAAAGACTATGTGATACTATGTTGTGAGGTATACTACCCAACTTATAACAATTAACCTAATACTGGGACAGTCTTAAGGGGTTTCTACAAAATAACTTTGCACTTGTAATTAAAGCAGAAGCTCTTATTGGGGTTTACGAGAAAATATCTTGGTACTCATTAGGGTATCCTCTTACATTACATAGGTCATGGTCGTCTTAAGTCTTAGTCATAGCGCTTATAGAGCAAGCGTCAATAGTAAGAATAGAAGGTTACTGGCCTTCAAGGGGAAAGGGGATATAACTCGTATCGTGGTGAGGGTACATGTTACGCAATTTAAAAACTAAGGGATAATCATCAGGTTGTAATCTACAACAATAACTTAAACTGTCAAGTTCTAATTATCAAACACATAATTCAAAATTCAAGATTATATCTATAACCTTAGCAAACTATATATCCTAACATAGAATAAAATCACTCGGTCTACAATCAGAAGTGTCAGGTGGCACGAGTTGAAAGATGAAGAAAAGAAAAGCATAATTTAGTCGTTGCACAAATAGCGAGCGCTAAGGTTTCAGAGGAACTAGACAAGAAATAAAATAGAGAGGCTATTAATAATGTCATAGTTTCCTAAGGGAAGATGCTATGCTAATCTCTGTGTTTGAGGTATGATCAAGAAAATATTCTATGCATTGCTTTTGGCTTTCTAAGGTACTGTCTGCTAATATCAAGACAAGAATCTAAATTTATAGTTCTCCAATACTATCTTACTATGAAGGTTCGGTTAGACCTAATATTTAACCTTAGATTTCTATTGGTTTCTCAATACTAGGGTCAAACATTATGGTAAAATCTCTAACTAACTCTAGTAGTGTTTATACTACTCTCAAGTCATTCATAAATATATCAAGGGATAATGGTAAATTATTCTATAGGTGAGGGACGTTAGGGTTCATTAAGTATTCAGATCTTAGTGATGTGTCAATACTCTAGTTGTATTCTTAATAGGAAGGTTACCCTACTTATTATCTAACAACAAGGATTCCTATATTCTAGCAGAGGCTATACTCAAGAACTATTAGGGAAGCACATGAATCAAGCATGATGCAATTATTCAAATAAAACAGATTAGAAGAAATATGAGTCATAGTCAATTATGGATGAGATCCTATACTCTAATCCTATTTGCAGGCTTGCTCGGTACAGTAACGTAACCGAGACAATATGCTCTCGACCTGCATGGGCCACCACTAAAAATATGTCACGCCCTAGTCCCAAAAATACGTAGGACTAGGACACGTAAGCATGCCAGCCGCATGGATATGGCAACTCCAATATATGGAAACCAAAACCCATACGTACGCTGTAATATGAATATCAAATCCACAAGTGGTATAAATCTATCACAAGTCACAGGGTATAATCTGAATCTCATCCACGAAAATCAGATATAAATAAATAACCAGTATCTATGAAACTAAATCTCAATACAAAGTATCTAAAGATGATGGTTGGATGGAAACAAATCCACTACCAACTCGAATGGAAAAGTACAACACAATAAACACAATATAAGAATACCAGCTATCAAATCACGGGCTCGAAGAGAAGACATCCTCGAAACATATATAACCATCCGAATCTGCGCTCCTGCTAATACTCAAGAACAGATACACCTGGAAGGGGCCAGGTCTTCAGAGGGACATAACAAGATACATAAAATCATGCCAATAAAGTACTGAAATAAATATCCAATGGGGTCGCCTAACCGTCTAAGTGAATGCAGTTTGAGAATAACTTTCTAACAAGTGGGCTATCTGGCCATAAATGGGATTGGCATGACTCTCTCGGAGAATCAGGGGCCTCAAAGCATGTCGTCTTTTGAACGGCAGAGGCCGCCAAGTAGTATAGGGGTCATCACCGCCCGTATCTCCAGCGGAGCTTCCGGATTACAAAAGAAAAAGTGCAAAGGAGCCCAAATGCGATACTTGTTGTTCTCCCCACCCCATGCTCTAAGCATGTCACATCCAGGACACAATTTGGTTCATAGCCTATTCTTAGTACCCTAGCCTAATCCTGCAACCAAACAAGGATAAGGATTGGAGCACCGTACTACAATAGGCTATGTCCATGGACCTCTAATAACTGCTAAGTCTTCTAGCATACAAAGTGTCACGACCCGCACCCGGTTTAGGGGCACGAGTGCGTGGGTACGTCCAGCCTACGCCGCAGCATCGGCGGTAGAACGCTGTCTAGGTCATGTAACTATCTAATCAACTCACATGAATACCCAACTCCATAAGGAGACGTGGATATCATAAAATAATGCTGGATACTCAATCACATAAACTAAGCACGATGAGACATCAAGGCAAGCAAAGAAATATAAGACATCTAAAAATGACAAAAATAGCCATACCTGCAATCAGTAACATCCAATCCTCAAGTGTGTCAGAAACAAGTCCACTAAGGTCACAGTCTGGAAAATATTTTCCAGTCAGGAAGGAGCAAAGTACATCTCTAAATAGCAGTTCTATATTAATGATATAAACTATGTAGCAGTTCTAGATGGAAATATACGAGATGCATGTATAGGTACGAGAAATGTACCATAAAAGAAATACTGGAAATACTGTAAGTAAATGCAGGAAAAGAAACAATATGTCAATGAGCAAGAAACCTATGACTAAGTGTGTGAGTACTAGCTTTAACATGTGATCGGCTTGGGAACTTGATCAGGTTGGTTACATGTGATTAGCTATGATTCATGGAAGGTCAGGCTAACCGTTGGTTAGCTATGATGCATGTAGAGGTCAGGCTAATCACACGTAACAGCTATGAAGCATGTAAATGGTCAGGCCGCACCCGACGTGAGATGTGGGGTGAGCTATGATGCATGTAAAGTTGGGTATGATCACATATCTATACTAAAATACTCCCCACCCCCGACTGGTATAGTAGATCCAATCATGGTACGCTATGGCACGGGATTCCCTAGGGAGGTAGCAAATCTCCCCGGGTCTCAGTGTCTGTACATGCACAAGATAACAAGAAAACAAGTCTTGTACAAGCTACACCATGAATAAGGAATAACATCTCATGACGAGATCCGTGTATACCAATCCGTGTAACCAACGTGTCAAGAGCATGGATATCTACACTAGATACAGTGAACATAGGAGATATCATAAATTAGAAACTAATCAGAGAATGTACTCGCCTTGGGTCCTTAGCTGTCAATACCAATGTCCTGTCCCAGAGTATCGTCTGGAGAATCCGACAGTCCTATAAACATATAATAATATCACTTGTATCAGATGCTACACTAACACACAATAGAAATACACTGGCCTCAGGGCTATGCCAGACATGGCTCTAGTCAACTAGGGTCGTCTAGTAGGGATACGTAAAACACATTACACTTATTAATACTTACAATATTTATACATGCACCAATTTAAATGTATTTACAATATATATATATATATATATATATATATATATATATATATATATATATATATATATATATATATATATATATATATATATGCCTTTTAAATACATATTTGATTTATACTAGTTGAACATTATATATGTATACTCATATATATGCCAAAAATATATTTTAGAATATATATATTGTCAACATTATCATTTAAATATAGTAATACTAATACACCAAATTAAATTTATACTAGCATATACTTTTTATTAAATAGATAGTATATAAAAATAAACCAATATATATATATATACATATATACAAACCAATTAGAGATATTGAGAATATATTAAGTATACAAAATATGCATATATACATATACCAAATTAATTATATATACTATATATACGTATTTACATGTATATCAGTTATTAAATATATACATATACAATATACAATACATATATACATATTAACACTATATGATACATAATTAAAATACATACATATACTATATAATACATACTATACATACATTATATATATACTAAACATACATTATACTAAAGAGGGAAGAAGGAGAGGGAGAAGCTCACGGCGGTGATAGGGTGGTGGTGTGCCGGAGTGCAGCTGACCGAGGGGGCTGCCTGGGATGAAGCTCGGGCCTGGGGCAGTCGGCTGTAGGCCGGGGAGAATGGAGGGAGGAGCTAGGTGATGGCAATGGAGATGGGGGAGGTGGAGTTGCGGGTGTCGACCGATCGTAGTTGTGGCCGGGATCGAGGTGAGGAGGAGGAGGGTGCAGGGAGTTCGTCGAGCTGAAGAAGCTTGGTCGGACCGGGGTGGCTTGAGGGAAATGCAGGCCGGAGATCGGGGTCAGGGAATGCTCGGGCTGACTCGATGAGGGGGATGAGATGGATGGAGGGAGAAGTCGAGGCGAGTCGTGGCTGTGGGAGGAAGGAACTAAGAGGAGGAACTCGGCCGAGCTTGGCCGACCGGAGGTCGTGAAGGGGGAGGTCAGGGAGAGGTGGTCGGATCGAGCCGGAGTGGTAGGGAGGAGCCGCAGAGGATGGTGTACAGCAGGAGGAGGATGAAGACGTCGACTGATCGCCGGCGGAGGAGTCTCGGATGAGTGGACGGCCTGGTGGTAGAGAACAGGTAGGGGCCGCCGGAGTAGCACTGTCGAGGTCGCCGGAACAGTGCTGCGGCCGCCGGGAAAAATTTGGGGACAGTGGCCAATGGCCGGGTGAACAGTGTTCCCCCTCCCCTTCTTATTTCAAAAATAAAAGAAGAAGAAAGGAAGAAGAAGAGAAGTGAAAGAGAAAGGAAAAAGAATGGAGAAAATTTATGGAGGCTACGGTTTGAGTGTGGGGGGATTCCCTAGGTTGGATTTTTGGGGATTAGGGCTTGATAGGACATTAAATAGGGAGGGGGTGAGATGTGGATGAAGGGTGGTGATGGTCCAATTTCAAATGAGTGGCTAGGATTGTTCATGAAGGAAATTGTTTTCATGTAAAGTAGAGTGGGGAAAAATGCAATTTGGTCCACAAATAATAACCTTTCCATTTGGTCTTGGTCAATGGGGTGATGACACCTACAATTGAATAATTGCAACTTAGTCCCTTAAATTCGGGAAATTGCACAAACACATAAAATGACACAAAATTTGTGGAGAAAATGTGTTTAGTAATTTTCATGGTGAGAGGGTGTTGTGCGTTAGGCACGGATTTAATTAAAATGGCATTGGGACTAATTTAGGATTAACGGGATCAGACAAAATGGTATCCCCAATTAAATTAGAAATAAATGCAAGCTGTGTTCTAAAATTAATTAGGGGGACATGGGGCCAAAATCAGGTCGGGTCATCAATACCATTAGTGAAGAAGACTCAGAACAGAATATTACCCTAATTTGGGTCGGACGAAAAATAGGTCAAGATTGCCTCCAATTTCGATTGGAACGCACAACGATACAAAATAGGAATTTATTCAGAAATTAAATAAACGTCCGCGACGATTTTTGTGCGGCTAGAAATAAGGTACAGAGAGCATAATTACGAGTTACAAAAATTGGCAGAATGGAAGGTGGGCACGTCTAGGGCAATGTTGTGAAATTTGTTGGAAGGCAAAAGCCAGGGTAGCGCTCCAAATATCGAAGCAACGACAGCGCGCAACAATTAAATAAATTACGGTAATTAAATACAACCTCCAATAAATAAATTCTAAAATAAACAATTAAATACATAATCCCCATTATTCGATCAGGTGTTCATCTAGTGGCCTCTAGGTCAAGTCTACCAGCTCAGACGTTAAGAACACAGTATATAATATAATATATATAAATACACCTCATGTAATCATTTAATTTAAATACAATTTTGAGAAATCAATTAATATAAATACCACAATACTAATAATTATAAAAAAAGTCGAAAATATCCCTGTTTTCAGAATGTGGTAGTGACAAGTCTACCCTCCTTAAAAGAATTTTGTCCTCAAAATTTAACGTCCTCATAGTAGTGTTTACTCATACACATTATTATTTTCCATAAATAGTAAAATTCAACAACCCACATAATCCTGAAATAATCCACCTTGTCGTTTCGCAATTTTCAAAATTTTTGAAATTACTATATTCCTGAAATATCCTCAAAATAAAAATCAGTTTCCATTTCCTCACAATTTCCACGAATTTAAATTTAAAAAATATTTATACTCGGAATTTGATATCTGTTCCTCAAATTTAATTTCAATCAATGTATTGAATCTCGTCCCAAAAGTCTGAATCCAAACAATAATCCATCAATGATCTAATTCTTCAGTTTCCTTTTTCCTCAAAATACTCAACAGTGCGACACTGCAACGTCTACAATATAATTTTTTTTTTTAAATTCATAACTTGCAGTCAAATAAATATAATGACAATCTCCTAAATTTTCACAATTTTTAATCACCAATTCTATCCTATCATAACTTTACTAAATTTAATAAATCCTCAATTTTGCCATATAAATTTCTCAACTCTCCATTTAAGTTAGTGTTTATCCTCGAATTTCAATCATACCTCGATCTTCGTAAAATCAATGATCCATCAGTTCTGTTATACTAACCCCTTAATTCTTTATTTAATTCAATGCGTATCCACAAATTTAATCATCTTGCCCCTTTTTGTCAAGTCATAACCTTGTCATAGATCCTTGCTATGTCAAAACTCAAATGATCATGGTTTAAGAAAATTCTACCTACAGCCATGCAATCTAAGAAAATATATAGGTCATGTGTCTTTTGTCATGGCACTGCAGTCTCTGTCAGGGTGCACTACTAACTATATTCTAACAAGAAAATCATGAATACGAACTACAGCACTAAGGAAATCAATCAATCAAGAGACGAAAAACATTAGGAAAGAAAAAGAAGAACCTGCTCATATATTTCTTGCGGTATCTCCTATCTCTAACATACACTTAACTCTGGCATATCACTAATTAATTCATATTCATGTACACTGGTACCCATATCAACTAATCATTAATCCACAAGATCCATGAATATATCCGTATTGCACACACCTGTCTATTAATACCAAAATCTGATACCAAGAATCTCTAACACGATTATAGGTCAATTGGTGCATGTAAAGTTTGATACCTCTATCTCTTTAGATACCCCTGTTCTACTTCAGTACCCCCCTGCTAGTTCTTGTTCCTACTACAATTGTTCATACTAGTTGTTCTTATCACTCAAGTGCACACCAAGTGTAACATACCATACTAAGTACTGCTCTTTTCAATACAACTTTAGATGGACACACAAGTCAGTCTGCGGTGCCATCTCAATCATGCTCAAGTCAACAGATCCTGACACATGTATATCATCTATTAATATACATACTTCTCATCCACTATAAAAATTAATCCTTAATTAATCGTCAAGGTTTAACTTCTCAAACAACTTTAAAATAAAATGCATATACCTCCTCAAAATCAGATACTCAACATCGAAATAAATTTTAATCACTTCTAAAATCCTTGTAGTCTTGACCATGTTTACTGAATCAATAATTGAAATCCTCAAAATTTAATGACATAATCTCAACTCTTCAATTATTCTTAAAATAAAATTTTATTTCCACTTTTTAATTCATAAATCCACAATTATACATATCAGTGCTCACGGTTTCTGATACTCAAGGTGCACTCAATGCATCTAGTGTCTATAATTGTGTACTAAAATTGTACTGCCTGAATCACTTGCACCATTACCTCCGAATGATCAATGTATTTTCTTCCAGGATTTTCCAATCTATATCAACTAGTATATAATCTAATTATCATCAAGCAGCGTGCTTACTGTTATTTGTGTCATTCTCGACTAATCCTTGATATAGAACCATTAGCACTCTTGGTATTATATCACTAGCTTCATTAATGGATTATCTCATCAAGCTCATTAGAACTCATGATCTCCTGTATCCTCTATTACACTCATGTTTCTTTACTCTCATGGGCATGTATATGGTTCCTCATCTCGATTATTGTGTAGGTATTTCCCTGTAATCTTTTATAGCCTG
This sequence comes from Iris macrosiphon, assembly GCA_036927795.1. Lineage (NCBI taxonomy): Eukaryota > Viridiplantae > Streptophyta > Magnoliopsida > Asparagales > Iridaceae > Iris > Iris macrosiphon. The sequence goes on from JAYESA010000281.1 coordinate 80,921, forward strand.
TTAAACTAATCCGTGATACGCTTCACCATTTCCATTACCAATTCCGATATTTCTCTACTCATGACACCTTATTATAACTCCTCATGCATATAAATTTCTTTACCTTTAACACGCCCGATATCAATCATCAGATTGAACGTTATGCTCCATTAATCCTTAACACAATTCCTTGATACCTAATTGTTTACATAGATCACTCAATTACATAATCATGATTATCCAGGACGGGTAATTGGCTCTGATACTAACTCTGAGAACTATCACTGATACTCTATACTCTCATTCTACTCTCAGTCTCTAATGACACTTATCCCAGAACCATTGTTACAAGGTACTATGCTAAGGGCTAACTCTAGATTAAAGCCTACTGCTCACATGTCCAACTAGGAAACACTTACAAACTCATAAGCAACACTCAGTCCATACTAATACTCAAGACACAGACATAATCACAAGTCACTAATTATCATACTTAATAAGGAATCCTCAAAGAATAGGAGCTCAAAAGTCTGGATTGAGGACTGAAGGTATCTTTACTGCTAGTAAAGAAAAGAAGCGATGGAACAAAGTCCTGGAATAACAGAAATAGATAAGTCTTGAGATGATACTTTAAGAACCAATTTAAGATACAACCTGATAATCATACACGTCTGTCTGAAATCATGACACTCAGAATCCTTGCCACGCCAGTAAGCATAGATGCGATAAACGATAGGTTTCGTAACTAAGGTATGCAACTCTATAATCATGTCATCTAGAATCTTCGCCACGCCAACCGGTATGGCTGCGAGAGACTCTAAGTTTCATAACTATAGTATATACATCCAAGTCAGGTTCCTACGTTCTCGTCACCACAGCTAATATGGCTGCGATAAACTCTAGGGTCCATAACCAAAGTAGACGTTTTACCTTTCTCACTGTCCTTATCAACATATGTCATCAGATGATACCGTAAATTTTTAGCCCGTAAAATTCATCTCGATATGAAATCAACTCAACAACGATACCAAGAATTAAATTTAACAACTGGTCAACAAGAATCAAACTCTACAATGATACCAAGTATTAAATTTAATAACTGATCAACAAGAATCAATTTTAATAACAACAAGCGAGAGCGGACGGAAACAAGGAAAGATTTAAATTGTAAATTATAATAAGATTCTCAAGGGGTCGTCCCAGGAATCTCTCAAGAATTTGTGATTGAGTATCCTCTCTCATCCTAGTATCCTATGTCCTATATTCTATTGCAGGTACGTAGTAGTACAACTATGACATCGCACTACTACGACATCGCACAACTAGCGAAGTCTGACCTGCATGGGCCACTAAAAAAAATGTGTCACGACCCGCACCCGGTTTAGGGGCACGAGTGCGTGGGTACGTCCAGCCTACGCCGCAGCATCGGCGGTAGAACGCTGTCTAGGTCATGTAACTATCTAATCAACTCACATGAATATCCAACTCCATAAGGAGACGTGGATATCATAAAATAATGCTGGATACTCAATCACATAAACTAAGCACGATGAGACATCAAGGCAAGTAAAGAAATACAAGACATCTAAAAATGACAAAAATAGCCATACCTGCAATCAGTAACATCCAATCCTCAAGTGTGTCAGAAACAAGTCCACTAAGGTCACAGTCTGGAAAATATTTTCCAGTCAGGAAGGAGCAAAGTACATCTCTAAATAGCAGTTCTATATTAATGATATAAACTATGTAGCAGTTCTAGATGGAAATATACGAGATGCATGTATAGGTACGAGAAATATACCATAAAAGAAATACTGGAAATACTGTAAGTAAATTCAGGAAAATAAACAATATGTCAATGAGCAAGAAACCTATGACTAAGTGTGTGAGTACTAGCTTTAACATGTGATCGGCTTGGGAACTTGATCAGGCTGGTTACATGTGATTAGCTATGATTCATGGAAGGTCAGACTAACCGTTGGTTAGCTATGATGCATGTAGAGGTCAGGCTAATCACACGTAACAGCTATGAAGCATGTAAATGGTCAGGCCGCACCCGACGTGAGATGTGGGGTGAGCTATGATGCATGTAAAGTTGGGTATAATCACATATCTATACTAAAATACTCCCCACCCCCGACTGGTATAGTAGATCCAATCATGGTACGCTATGGCACGGGATTTCCTAGGGAGGTAGCAAATCTCCCCGGGTCTCAGTGTCTGTACATGCACAAGATAACAAGGAAACAAGTCTTGTACAAGCTACACCATGAATAAGGAATAACATCTCATGACGAGATCCGTGTATACCAATCCGTGTAACCAACGTGTCAAGAGCATGGATATCTACACTAGATACAGTGAACATAGGAGATATCATAAATTAGAAACTAATCAGAGAATGTACTCGCCTTGGGTCCTTAGCTGTCAATACCAATATCCTGTCCCAGAGTATCGTCTGGAGAATCCGACAGTCCTATAAACATATAATAATATCACTTGTATCAGATGCTACACTAACACACAATAGAAATACACTGGCCTCAGGGCTATGCCAGACATATATACAAACCAATTAGAGATAGTATATAAAAATAAACCAATATATATATATACATATATACAAACCAATTAGAGATATTGAGAATATATTAAGTATACAAAATATGCATATATACATATACCAAATTAATTATATATACTATATATACGTATTTACATGTATATCAGTTATTAAATATATACATATACAATATACAATACATATATACATATTAACACTATATGATACATAATTAAAATACATACATATACTATTAAATACATACTATACATACATTATATATATACTAAACATACATTATACGAAAGAGGGAAGAAGGAGAGGGAGAAGCTCACGGCGGTGATAGGGTGGTGGTGTGCCGGAGTGCAGCTGACCGAGGGGGCTGCCTGGGATGAAGCTCGGGCCTGGGGCAGTCGGCTGTAGGCCGGGGAGAATGGAGGGAGGAGCTAGGTGATGGCAATGGAGATGGGGGAGGTGGAGTTGCGGGTGTCGACCGATCGGAGTTATGGCCGGGATCGAGGTGAGGAGGAAGAGGGTGCAGGGAGTTCGTCGAGCTGAAGAAGCTTGGTCGGACCGGGGTGGCTTGAGGGAAATGCAGGCCGGAGATCGGGGTCAGGGAATGCTCGGGCTGACTCGATGAGGGGGATGAGATGGATGGAGGGAGAAGTCGAGGCGAGTCGTGGCTGTGGGAGGAAGGAGCTAAGAGGAGGAACTCGGCCGAGCTTGGCCGACCGGAGGTCGTGAAGGGGGAGGTCAGGGAGAGGATGTCGGATCGAGCCGGAGTGGTAGGGAGGAGCCGCAGAGGATGGTGTACAGCAGGAGGAGGATGAAGACGTCGACTGATCGCCGGCGGAGGAGTCTCGGATGAGTGGACGGCCTGGTGGTAGAGAACAGGTAGGGGCCGCCGGAGTAGCACTGTCGAGGTCGCCGGAACAGTGCTGCGGCCGCCGGGAAAAATTTGGGGACAGTGGCCAATGGCCGGGTGAACAGTGTTCCCCCTCCCCTTCTTATTTCAAAAATAAAAGAAGAAGAAAGGAAGAAGAAGAGAAGTGAAAGAGAAAGGAAAAAGAATGGAGAAAATTTGTGGAGGCTACGGTTTGAGTGTGGGGGGATTCCCTAGGTTGGATTTTTGGGGATTAGGGCTTGATAGGACATTAAATAGGGAGGGGGTGAGATGTGGATGAAGGGTGGTGATGGTCCAATTTCAAATGAGTGGCTAGGATTGTTCATGAAGAAAATTGTTTTCATGTAAAGTAGAGTGGGGAAAAATGCAATTTGGTCCACAAATAATAACCTTTCCATTTGGTCTTGGTCAATGGGGTGATGACACCTACAATTGAATAATTGCAACTTAGTCCCTTAAATTCGGGAAATTGCACAAACACATAAAATGACACAAAATTTGTGGAGAAAATGTGTTTAGTAATTTTCATGGTGAGAGGGTGTTGTGCGTTAGGCACGGGTTTAATTAAAATGGCATTGGGACTAATTTAGGATTAACGGGATCAGACAAAATGGTATCCCTAATTAAATTAGAAATAAATGCAAGCTGTGTTCTAAAATTAATTAGGGGGACATGGGGCCAAAATCAGGTCGGGTCATCAATACCATTAGTGAAGAAGACTCAGAACAGAATATTACCCTAATTTGGGTCGGACGAAAAATAGGTCAAGATTGCCTCCAATTTCGATTGGAACGCACAACGATACAAAATAGGAATTTATTCAGAAATTAAATAAACGTCCGCGACGATTTTTGTGCGGCTAAAAATAAGGTACAGAGAGCATAATTATGAGTTACAAAAATTGGCAGAATGGAAGGCGGGCACGTCTAGGGCAATGTTGTGAAATTTGTTGGAAAGCAAAAGCCAGGGTAGCGCTCCAAATATCGAAGCAACGGCAGCGCGCAACAATTAAATAAATTACGGTAATTAAATACAACCTCCAATAAATAAATTCTAAAATAAACAATTAAATACATAATCCCCATTATTCGATCAGGTGTTCGTCTAGTGGCCTCTAGGTCAAGTCTACCAGCTCAGACGTTAAGAACACAGTATATAATATAATATATATAAATACACCTCATGTAATCATTTAATTTAAATACAATATTGAGAAATCAATTCATATAAATACCACAATACTAATAATTATAAAAAAAGTCAAAAATACCCCTGTTTTCAGAATGTGGTAGTGACACAAAGTTTCTATCAGCAGTTATCCCTAACGCCCAATTATTCTGAAGAACAATTGCCCCCCCGTCTTACCGCGGCTGCTGGCACGGAGTTAGCCGGGGCTTCTTCCTCGAGTCCTGTCATGATCGCACGGCCCACACGTACCGATGATCAGTCAATACGTACGTCCGTGATCTATATGAGACTCACAACTCGTGTAAAAATGTGTCATAGTCAAATAAAACATAATGATACTACATGGAAATGGGGCAGTCTCATAAACAAGGTCAATGCAAATACATAACTAAAAATATATCGCGACGACACCGTCGCGCGCATTTTATATAACAGTTAAAATATATGAACTAAAGACAAAAAATAAAGATACATGCAACATATGGAATATAAATAACAGTACAATGGCAAGGTATACTTGCCTGCTCTGAAAAAGGATGAAGTCACAACTCAAGGCGTCGTCCGATCTACCCGTCACATAAATTAAACAAGTTAGGTTACAAAAGTGGGTGAATAGGTTCCTCTATTTTAATTAATTTTTAATTCTGAATAAATAACCTAAAATAGTATTTTAATCTTATTATAATCTGATTTTATTGATAAACCCTAATTTTGGTCCAAAAAAAGTCAACTTTACGGATTTGTGATCCATGGTACGCAAATCGAGGCAATCTGTTGACCAAAAAGTCAACCAACTCAAATCCTAGATTTGTGTGTAGAATCCTATAGATTTCAATGCTACATGAATTCTGGAATCGACAGTTTTATAAAATCATATGTCGGTAAAGAGTTATGGCCACAAGGGTGCACAGATGACAGTTTTTGGTGGTTTCCTATCTACGTCTACGTTGCACAAATTTTACAGTAGAATAAAATTATATTTTAAATTCTAAAAAATACTTTTTTATAAGTTAATCATGTTAGCTTTCTTAAACTTCAAACGGTTCATAATTCCGAGTTCGGAATCTCCTAAAATCTCAAAAATACGAAAACTCGTCTGATTTTGGACAGCTGGCACTTTCGGAATATTCTAGAAAAATAGGTTCTGAAATTACTAAAATAATTTATATATTCAGAAAACTAACCTTGATATGATTCTAACAAAAAAAATTGGAGCGCGTTTGGAGTCCGGAGCTGGGAGATATCGTCTTTTTAAGTCGTCATAACTACTAGAAAATGAGGCTGAATTTATGACAAATTTTGACTATTTTTGGACGAAAAAGAGAGGAGTTTGGGGATAAAAAAATATGAAAGATGAGTTTATTCCATAAGTCTAAAAGGTATTTATAATAGTGAAGATTGTTTAATTGAATAAGACTAGGATTGGCTAATTTGGATATGATTAGGATCAGTTTAAATAAGGATATGATATGCATGAAGTTGTTTTCCTAGTAGGCTCAGGATTTGAATTAATTTAAAATAGAGTTTGAGTTCATCTCAATAATTTATAATCTTAAATAGAATTAAAGATAATATAAATAATTTATATATAATCTTATTAATATCTATAAACACTAAATTAGCATCTATCTAATATTAAGACTTTATATATCCAAATAAATCCTCAATAATTCCAAAAATCCAATAATTACTTAAAATTCTAAATAAATTACTAAAAAATATATTTAAATATTTTAACTCTAAAATAAATGTTTGGTAGTAACAACATTCAAGTATGGTCTCATAGTAAATCATGGAAGTCCTAAAAATTTATGTTTCCTAAGTTTTAATTACCAAAAATTCTAGAAAATCTCCAAAATCTAAAATAACCTAAAATAATTCTAAATAAATATTTATATAAGTAAATATATCAAGAAATTTATTTTCTAATTAACTAAGAGAATACTCTAAAGAAATTTAACATCTATAATAAATATAATAATATAAAATACACACAAAAAATCTATTTTGGGTGAGGGGGTTTACACATTGCACTTACGCTGTTTGAATCGGCTATCCGCTGTAGAATCATGAAATATGCTGGGGAATTGTTCGCATATTTTACAGTCAGAACCCCCAACATACATGAAGTCCCTCCATGCATAAAACAGAGCTTCAAAGTTGTTTGGCGTAAAATAGGACTTCAGAGCTGTCCGCGTAAAACAGAGCTTCAAGGTTGTTTGGCGTAAAATAGGGCTTCAGAGCTGTCCGCATAAAACAGAGCTTCAAGGTTATTTGGCGTAAAATAGGGCTTCAGAGCTGTCTACGTAAAACAGAGCTTCAAGGTTATTTGGCATAAAATAGGGCTTCAGAGCAGTCCGCGTAAAACAGAGCTTCAAGGTTGTTTGACGTAAAATAGGGCTTCAGAGCTGTCCGCGTAAAACAGAGCTTCAAGGTTGTTTGGCGTAAAATAGGGTTTCAGAGCTGTCTACGTAAAACAGAGCTTCAAGGTTGTTTGGCATAAAATAGGACTTCAGAGCTGTCCGAGTAAAACAGAGCTTCAAGGTCGTTTGGCATAAAATAGGGCTTCAGAGCTGTCTGCGTAAAATAGAACTTCAAGGTTGTTTGGCGTAAAATAGGGCTTCAAAGCTGTCCGCGTAAAGCAGAGCTTCAAGGCTGTTCTGCGTAAAAGGTTGCTATACCTTCCTGCGTAAAGTTTAAAATACGTTGTTTTTAATGCAGCGTAAAGTTGTACGAGGAACTCTTCGTATTTCTCGGATGAATTTGTCAGTCAAATCAGTGAACCTGACATTTGACAAAAGTATTGCACGATGATCGAGAGAACGGCTGTGATGATGATTTTGCACAGAGACCCAGATTACCATTTTGTGACAAATTTTTGATACAAGTCATTTTTACGCATTCAAAGGAAGAAAAATGGAGTCTTCTAAATACGCTGCCTATTATACATTGAAATAAATGAGTTTTTACGCTCAAGACAAGACAAAATCAAACGCCACGTCAAAAGCTGTTTCTTGTACAGAGCTCGAGGCATATCTCTGCATTTTATGCACGAGATTGAGGCATATCTCTGCATTTAATGCACAAGATTTTATTCTATTTTTAAAAATTTGTCATGACTGGGAAAGCTAAGACTGTGACTAGTACGCTCACATCACCATCCTTGCATTTTACGCCAACCAGGCTATTTTCAACTATAGTAGTACGCTGTATGCTATCTCCTCGAAATATGCCAACTCGGCTATATTTGCAAAGGTACGTTGATAAGGCTACTTAGCCCAGAATACGCTCAAGACCTAAGTCGTGAAGGATAATTGGCTATTTTACGCTGGTTATCTATTATTCATGAATCTTCAAGTTTTACGCAGGGACAGTTACCTACGTGGCTTGCATGCCATGTTCTTCGAGAAGCAGTTATACACGTTACCTTATAAAGGGATACGTATCATACGCAGATTCAGAAGATTATTTGAACGTGGGTAGCAGTTATCATAACCGCAGCGTAAATGAGGCAATTTTCTTTACAGTTTGGTCGTGAAGGATAATTGGCTATTTTACGCTGGTTATCTATTATTCATGAATTATCAAGTTTTACGCAGGGACAGTTACCTACGTGGCTTGCATGCTATGATCTTCGAGAAGCAGTTATACGCGTTACCTTATAAAGGGATACATGTCATACGCAGATTCAGAAGATTATTTGAACGTGGGTAGCAGTTGTCATAACCGAAGCGTAAATAAGGCAATCTTCTTTACAGTTTGGCCTTTTACGCCAACAAGACAGTTATTTGGCTTTTACGCCAACCAGGCAGTTATTTGATTGATCTCAATAAATAGAGACCCCTGGTCACATGGTAAAAAAAAAGAGAGAAGAAGGGGAATTGATTTTGGCTGACAACTTTGGCAACAAGAATTAGATCCTACTTACAACTTTCCTTTGGCCGACTTTTGCCTTCAGTTCAGAGAAAGTTTGAAGCTTCTTCTACAACACTTCTTCATCATCGTGTAGTCCAAGGAACAAAGTGATCGACTGCAGATCAGACTTCCATAGCAATACTTCCCCAGAATCATTTTATTGTACTTAATATCCTCGTATTGGATTATTTGTACTTTTCTCTTTTCCCGTTTGTAAGCAAAAGTTTCGTATAAACTTTGTTTATCCAAACAAAATGGTGACTCTACTGGGGACGACTTTATCCTATGACGAGAAAGCAATTACTCAACACGATGTTGTATCCATCGGATCGATGAAGAAGACTTTGGTCGTCCAGTTCGACCAATCTGCCTATGAAGACATGCTTCATGCAGGGGATAGTTCTCATTCCTCTTCTGTCCATAACAACTTGAAGCTGCATAAAGTGTGGATGCCTAAGACGTCCTCTACCCTTCCTGTAAGTTTTCATTCACTGATCAACAAAGTTGTGACAACACAGCCAACACGCCCTGTACGTAAAACTTTGTCTTCCGTCTATGACGTGGTAGACAAAACTTCTGGCAATGCCTCAGTGCCAATCCAGAAGTCTCCAACACGCCCTGTGCGTAAAACTTTGTCTCCCGTCTGTGACGTGGTAGACAAAACTTCTGACAATGTCTCAGTGCCAATCCAGAAGTCTCAAACACGTCCTGCGCGTAAACCTTCGTCTCCCGTCTGTGACGTGGTAGACAAAACTTCTGGCAAGGCCTTAGTGCTAATCCAGAAATTTCAAACACGCCCTGCGCGTAAAATTACATCTCCCGTCTATGATGAGGCAGATGTACCCTTTGATAACATCAAAGAAAAACAAGTGACGAATCCTTCAACCTCTAAGCTTTTATGCCCACAAGAGAATAAAGTTCCCATTTTACAGATTACGCGTGACGTTGAAAGCCGTTTGAGGATTTTCCCTGTTTTACGCGAACCTATGCAAAAATCCAAATTATGCCAGGATAGGTCTGTCCGCGTAAAGAAGACTCGTTTCATGGGAAGATACACTCCTCAGACAGATGATGGATCATATGCTACTCATATGGGTGGACTGTTGTATTCCTATGGCAGAGAAAGGGTTATGGTTCCTAATCTACACATTCCTACTGATGTAAAAAGGCAGAATAAGCCTTCTTCTTCTTCTGGTAATCTCCCTGATTTACGTGATTTCTTGATCCAGAAACGCAAAGACAGGGGATCTCCTAATATGTCTATTACACACCCTAGAGAACATTATTGTAATAGTCATAAGGTTGTAATTAACTATTGCTGTTCTAAAGCAAAACGGTCAGTGTTCGACCGATTGAACTATTCTTTGTCATTACAGGAAGAAGAACCAACATTTGCTTCAGTAAACATAGCTTCGCATATTCCTAGAGGAAGGTCGAGTTCAAGACGTCATTCCTCCAGAACTCCAAACCAAAGGAGATTTGACAGACTCATCGAGACTTTTGAAGAAGGTGTTTTTCGAAACACTCGCTCGAGGTCACAATAATCAGCTTCATATTCTTCAGATTTCGACACTGGGAGTCGCCAGTTTTCTGAACCAGATGCTGAAAGTATAGATTCAATCTCTACAGAGATCTATACTAATCCCTCAGTGACATCTAGAGAAATGAGAGTTTATGCTGTTGGAGACGAACAAGAAGAAGCTTCCCCATCAGGAAGTACTGAACAACGCATCACTGCATTGGAAACATCACTTAAAGAAATGCATACCATGATGGAGAGTGTAAACCCCCTGATTTTTTTAACATTTTTTAAATAATTTTTACACAATTTTCTGTACTTTTTTGGAATTAAAACTAAGGTATTTTGTAATTAAATAATTTTTAAATGATGTTATTTAATACTAAAATATTATAAAAATAATATTTTCTGGTGTAAAATAAAAAATTAGACATAGGATAATTTTCCGGGAATTTATTGGACCCCGAAAATATTTTTAAAGCCCTAAAAACAAGTTGAAATTAACCCTAAATAAACCATGAATTAAACCCGGTTTATTTTAAAATAAACCAAACCAACCTGAACCGAACCAAGGAAAAACAAACCGAATGAACCCAGTTCTTAACGGGTCGGGTCGGATCCGAATCGAACCCGACCCGGACCCGTTAACCCTAACCGAAACCCTAATACTAATCCTACCCAATTTACTGTTCCAGCCCTATTTATTCGCCTTGACTTCCACGCTCCGCCGGCCGGAAAACCCTACCTCTCTCCGCCGCCCAGAGCCACTCCGGTCGTCGCCCTAGCCCTGAACCCTAACTTCCCTTCTCCTCCATCTCCTCCGTCGAGCAGACACCTCTCCGCCTTCCTCCTCCTCGCTCCGCCGACGAACTCCCCAAAACCCACAACCCTCTTCCCTCCTCCTTCCTACGCCCTAAGCCCAGCCCTCGACGACAGAGCCCTAGCCACCCCTCGACCTCGTCGTCCTCAGCCCTGAGCCCCGCTCTGCCATTAACCACGACCAACAGCAGCTACAGCAGTCCCGGCCGCCCTCGTCCGACAACCCTCGAGCTCGGTCGCCTCCGCCGTAGTCACCTCCGCCCCGAGCCACCTTCCTCCGGCGAGTCTTCGCTGAACTCTGACCCTGACACGATGACACCCGGACACAGCAGCGTCTGAACCCCAGACACAGCACAGTACTCAGACACTGTGTCGTGTCGTGTCAAGATGACTCACGGATACGAAGACGCCTCATTCCACGGAGCCCTGTTCAGGTAACCCATTCTCTCTCCTCGTTGCTCCATTTTCTGTTCCGTCAGTTATGACACGTAGGCTGTGTAACCCTCTCGATGCCCGTACAACCCGCTCGATGCATCGCATCCTGTGGCGATTGCGAACCGCGATCCAAAAACAGGAAAAATAACGTCCCATTTTACCCCGGAACTGAGTACGCCCCGCCAAACGGGACGACTTGGTCGTGCGCAATCTTCACCAAAACGTGCGCACCGTCAATACGGATGTGCGAGATTTCGCAGAAGTTGATTTGGATGTGCGTGCACACCGAAATCAACGCGTATCCGCCGACAACGCCCTGTATCCGCCCGTTCTGGAATACATCGTAACTTTGTGTACACATATCGGATCGAGACGAAACTTATGCCATCGGACTCGTAGCAATACGCTGGTCCTGTGACCCAAGTTTGGTTCGATTCTGAGAACGTAGACAAAATCGCGTATCGTGGGCCCCGCGGCTCCACTTGACGGGCGATTTTGTGATCGGCTCATCGGAATCCAATTCTGGAAGTTCCGTTGGTTTCGTATCATCGTTCCTGACTTGTTGACACTAAGTTTGACAAATTTGGAAACCTTTGACCCTGACACATTTTTCGGTGCAAAGCGGCCCACATGTGGACCCCGCTTTGACCAGAAAATGTAATTTTTGCCCTTGTTTCCAAATGAGACTCAAGGACAGGCATTTCTAACTATTTGATATTTTCTGAATCTGATGGTGATATTTATTTTAACTTTTGGAGGAGTACCTGCAGGTTCCACTGATACAGGGACAACTGTTGGTATTTAAACCCCAGGCAAGTGTACCTTGCCAACATTGCAGTTCTTGTTACTTATTTTCTTGACTTATTTATATATTATTGTACATGCTTGACCTAGGACCGTGTGACTTTACTTAGCGTCCGATTAATAGTCGGGTGCCAACACCGTACGCGGAGTTGTGTACCGTCACCTAGAGATGGACATTCGTGACCCTTTACATTCTCGTACTTGTCTTATCAAGTACATTATAACCCATGACACTTGACACCATTCATGAGACATACTCTTCCTGAGATATTCATGGTGATTCTGTATAGGATACAGGTTTTGACATAGACATTATATTCATAGATACTATATGACTTGTTGTATTAGCTATGATCTTGCGTGACATGTACATGAGACGTTGTGGACATGAGACGTGTGGTTACATTGGGTAGGGAGAGACACACAGGCTATAGGCTATTTTATATATCTATCTACTACTATTGTGAGCCCGTAGACTCTCTAGCAGAGCTAGGCACATTACCGGTTATTACTGCTACCGGCTCCCCGACACAGAGCTTGTAGTGGCTCAGCCTGAGTACTAGTGATGCTCTCACTTGCATTTCACATAGATGGTTACATAGTTATCCTATTTATTTCATTTACTATTGCACTGCATTTATGTTGTCTTGTATCTTCTGTACCTTGTTATGTCCCCTGAGGACCTGGATACCGGATTATGTCCCCAGGACTAGCAGACGAGATCTATCCCAAGGTATACGGGACAGCAGCAGGAGCAGATACAGGAGCTGTACCGACATCCGAGGATGAGGTGTTAGCTGAAGACTTTTCCTGAGCATCTATGTTTCATGCTCAGTATTTACTTTATTCAGTCATTTATGTTTTGGTCTGTTGAACCAGTGTATCAGATTTATATCGGGTTGTTCCCCGAAGTACTTTGTTGAGACTGGTTGATGATTTACATTTCTATTTCTATGGATCATATTTATCTTCTGTGGATGAGATTAGTATATTAGACCTTCATTCTTGTACTACAGCTTAAGTACACTCTGATGGATCCATTAAATTGGGTTTGTTCATCGGTGTGTGCTGCTGGCCATTGCCACGTGTCTAGTCCCTCGGTATTTTGGGACTGGGACGTGACATGGTTTTTGTGGTGGCCCATGCAGGTCGTCGACTAAATCGTTCGGTTTCAACTTAGGGACCGAGCAAGCCTGCACTTAGGACTAGAGTATAGGATCTCATCCACATTGGTTACGACTCATCCTCCTTCCAATCCATTCCATTTGAATAATTTGCATCCTGCTTGATTCATGTGCTTCCCTATTAGTTTCTTAAGTATAGCCTCTCTTAGAATATATAAGTTCCTGTTGTTAGATGATAAGTAAGGTAACCTTCCTATTAAGAGTACCACTAGAGTGTTGACACCCCACTAAGTTTAGAATATCTAGTGAACCCTAGAATTCCTTATCTCTAGAATTGGTTTACCATTACCCCCTGATGTATTATGGAGACTTGAGAGTAGTATAGACACTACTAGAGTTAGTTAGAAGTTTTACCATAATGTTTGACCCTAGTATTGAGAAACCAATAGGAAACCAAAATTTAATATTCGGACTGAACCTAACCTTCGCAGTTAGATAAGTATTGGAGAACTATAAATTTAGATTCTCGTCTTGAGATATGCAGACAGTGCCTTAGAAATCCAAGAGCAATGTATAGAATATTTTCCTAATCATACCTCAAACATAAAAACTAGCATACCACTTCCCCTTAGAAAACCATGATGCTATCTAGAGCCCCATATTTTAATTTCATATGTTGTTCATCTGCGACCTTAACGTTCGCTAATGCGCAACGACTAAAATATGTTCTTCTTTTCTCCGTCTTTCAATTTGTGCCACCTGACACTTCGGATAGTAGGCCAAGTAATTTTATTCCTTGTTAAGGACCCATAGTTTGCTAGAATTATAGCTGTAGTCTTGAATTTGAAAATTTTGTGCTTGGTAGTTAGAGTTCGATAAGTTTGAGTTAATCTTATAGATTATGACCCGATGATTTTCCCTTAGTGTTAAATCACAAAATTTGTACCCCCACCTCGATGCGGGTTATATTCCCTTTCCCTTGAGACTAGTAACGTTTCCATTTTCGCTATTGACACATGTTCTATGAGCACTATGATTAAGACTTAAGGTGACCCTTACCTATATAATGCAATATGAGACCCTAATAAGTACCAAGAACTTTCCTCATATACCCTAATAAGAGTTTCTATTTTATTTACATGTACAAGGTGATTTTGTAGGATTCTCTTAAGACTGTCACAGTATTAGTTTAATTCTTATAAGTTGGGTAGTATGACTCACAACATAGTACCGCATAGCCCTATTGACCCATTGATGAAGTATAATAGGATGACACAACTTTAGACTTGCGTAAGATGATAGTGTTTATTCAGACAATAGAATTTAGAGGTCCTTGCCCCTATTTGGTCGACTAGCGGCTTAGACAAGGAGGTTGTATGATAACTGTAGAGATTGTAGAGTCTTTTATTATTGTTGCTTATTTTGTTTTTTTGTTTTTGTGAACTTGAATAATTTGTACCCCCTTTCATCATCATCTAGCGTACTTATATTTCATATACCACCTTGACTTATGCTGCTATTTTATAGCCTAGTTTTGCAAGCTTATTCTTTATCGAGCTTGTTCATGACATATGTATTATTGGGGAGGCCCACAATAATATATTTCAGAATCAGTGTATTACGGTCTGATTAACCATAGTGCACTTGATTCGCCCTTCGCAATAATACTTTACGTGGATTGCGATATATAGTTGACTAGTAGACACCTGTACTAACCCTCTAGATATGTCTGAGCAGATCGTATCGGTTACATAACTGTACTAATACGAGCATGTGAATAGGAATTACCAAAATAGGATTTCAATCCACAACTGCCTTGACAATTCCCATTTGAATTCTTTAAACGCCTTGATCCCGATACTTCTATTTTATTACCTCTCCCTTGAACTCCTTATTATTGATCTCCGTTTTCCCTTATTTCAGAAAGATGAAACCTCGTGCTTGGTATAAGTTTGATACACATAGAGCACTAGATATACCCCATAGGCCGATCACATACTTGAGGATTATTCTTTCATAATTAAGGACATATCATATATGATATAATCGGCATTGAAGTTTTGAGGATTGAATGACATGAATAAGTAAATTAAGGAATATTTTCTTAAAGTATATAGCCTTATGTGATAGGTGGGTAAATTCTAAGTTGGGTAGCAGTGCATTGTCAACTCGAGAGGAATTTCTTTTATATTGTGATCGAGCAATATTAGATTGGGAGAGGTTCAAGCCATTTTAATTTTGAGAATTTTAGAAGAATGACTAAGATGATGAGGATTAATGAATTTCAAAATCGTGATATTGAGGACCCAATATTTATACCTTAGGTACATGATTTAAATTTTTGAATAATGAAGGTAAAATCATCAATTTGAATTTAGAGGATAGATATAGAATTTCAGACTTGAACATCGGTGGACTGCATTTAAATTATTTTTCAATTTGATGATTTGAATTAAGAATTAAAATTTGATGGGTGGACTACCTATTTGACATATTGAGGATGTGAATGGAATTTAAAAAGTTGAAGCATACAAAATTTATAAGTAAAAATAGGAATAATATTGGACTCGAATTACTTCTAGAGAGGATTATGATAGTTGGAGATCATGAGGTAAAATTTATATGCGTATTTAAATCTTGAAGATGTTATATGGATTTAATTTAAATTTGCATATGGATAATTTGAAAAAGTGAGAAGAGATAACCATAGGTTGAATTTTGATTGGAACATTGGTCATCTTAACCTTGAAGTGATTGCAATGGATATGATTAGGATTTTAATTATCGCAAGGAGATTGCGATTGACTTGCCTTATGTACATGAAGGATCAATAAATTATGCCTTATTTTAATTTTGAGGACGAGATTGCTTTAAGTTGGCTGGATTGTGAAACCCCCTCACCCAAGAATTAGACCTACTTGGCTTAGATAGTGAGACTGGGGCTAGCTCGAATCCATTTAGAAATAGAACACGGTATTTTTATTTAGTTTTACAACATGGTATCACTTAGCACACCTTACCATTGCTTCGATAATTGGAACACTTCACTATTCCCTGCCTTCCTACAAATTTTACATCCTTATCCTAGACGTGACCATCTTCCATTTCCATCTTTGTGCAACGTTTCAATGGTTGGGCATTTTTATGCAAAAGAGCGTTTAGGTGTCCACATTATTGACATGACACATGAAGAAACCGATTTTTCGGTCATATGAATTTTTCCCATAATTTTTTTCGGGATGTGCAACGCGCAACATCGCCCACTCCTTTACACCTGGCCTTGCATTTTAAACAATACAAATCTTATAGCATCCTTGACTTCTACCATGGCTTAATTTTAATTTCGAGGACGAAATTTTTATAAGTTGGGTAGATTGTAAACCCCATAATTTTTTTAACATTTTAAAACAATTTTTACACAATTTTCTGTACTTTTATGGAATTAAAACTAAGATATTTTATAATTAA
Source organism: Iris macrosiphon (assembly GCA_036927795.1). NCBI lineage: Eukaryota > Viridiplantae > Streptophyta > Magnoliopsida > Asparagales > Iridaceae > Iris > Iris macrosiphon. Next base: position 97,639 of record JAYESA010000281.1, read on the forward strand.
ATGATTTTTAAATGATGTTAATTAATACTAAAATATTATGAAAATAATATTTTCTGGTGTAAAATAAAAAATTAGACATAGGATAATTTTTCGGGAATTTATTGGACCCCGGAAATATTTTTAAAGCCCTAAAAACCAAGTTGAAATTAACCCTAAATAAACCCTGAATTAAATCCGGTTTATTTAAAATAAACCAAACCAACCCGAACCGAACCAAGAAAAACCAAACCGAACCGAACCCAGTTCTTAACGGGTTGGGTCGGATCCGAATCGAACCCGACTCGGACCCGTTAACCCTAACCGAAACCCTAATCCTAATCCTACCCAATTCACTGTTCCGGCCCTATTTATTTACCTCGACTTCCACGCTCCGTCGGTCGGAAAACCCTACCTCTCTTCTCTCTCCGCCGCCCAGAGCCGCTCCGGTCGCCGCCCTAGCCCTGAACCCTAACTTCCTTTCTCCTCCATCTCCCCCGTCGAGCAGACACCTCTCCGCCTTCCTCCTCCTCGCTCTGCCGACGAACTCCCCAAAACCCACAACCCTCTTCCCTCCTCCTTCCTCCGCCCGAAGCCCAGCCCTCAATGACAGAGCCCTAGCCACCCTTCGACCTCGCCGTCCTTCGCCCTGAGCCCCGCTCCGCCATTAACCACGACCAACATCAGCTGCAGCAGCCCCGGCCGCCCTCGTCCGACAACCCTCGAGCTCGGTCGCTTCCGCCGTAGTCACCTCCGCCCCGAGCCGCCTTCCTCCGGCGAGTCTCCACTGAACTCTGACACGGACACGATGACACCCGGACACATCAGCGTCTGAACCCCGGACACAGCACAGTACTCAGACACTGTGTCGTGTCGTGTCAAGACGACTCACGGATACGAAGAAGCCTCGTTCCACGTAGCCCTGTTCAGGTAACCTGTTCTCTCTCCTCGTTGCTCTATTTTCTGTTCCATTAGTTGTGATGCGTAGGCTGTGCAACACTCTCCATCCCCGTGCAACCCGCTCGGTGCATCGCGTCCTGTGGCGATCGCGAACCACGATCCAAAAACAGGAAAAACAATGCCCCATTTCAACCCAGAACTGTGTACGCCCCGCCAAATGGGACGACTTGGTCGCACACGATCTTCACCGAAACATGCGCACCGTCGATATGGATGTGCAGGATTTTGCAGAAGTTGATTTGGATGTGCGTGCACACCGGAATCAACGCGTATCCGCCGATAACGCCCCGTATCCGCCCATTCTGGAACACGTCGTAACTTTGTGTACACACGTCGGATCGAGACAAAACTTGCGCCATCGGACTCGTAGCAATACGCTGGTCCTGTGACCTAAGTTTGGTTCGATTCTGAGAACGTTGACAAAATCGAGTATCGTGGGCCCCGCGGCTCCACTTGACGGGCGATTTTGTGATCGGCTCATCGGATTCTAATTCTGGAAGTTTCGTTGGGTTCGTATCATCGTTCCTGACTTGTTGACACTAAGTTTGACGAATTTAGAAACCTTTGACCCTGACACATTCTTCGGTGCAAAGCGGCCCACATGTGGATCCCGCTTTGACCAAAAAATGTGATTTTTGTCCTTGTTTCCAAATGGGACTCAAGGACAGGCGTTTCTAGATATTTGGTATTTTCTGAATCTGATGGTGATGTTTATTTCAGCTTTTGGAGGAGTACCTGCAGGTTCCACTGATACAGGGACAACTGTTGGTATTCAAACCCCAGGCAAGTGTACCTTGCCAACATTGCAGTTCTTGTTACTTATTTCCTTGACTTATTTATATATTATTGTATATGCTTGACCTAGGACCGTGTGACTTTACTTAGCGTCCGATTAATAGTCGGGTGCCAACACCGTACGCGGAGTTGTGTACCGTCACCTAGAGATGGACATTCGTGACCCTTTACATTCTCGTACTTGTCTTATCAAGTGCATTATAACCCAGGACACTTGACACCATTCTTGAGACAGAATCTTCCTGAAATATTCATGGTGATTCTGTATACGATACAGGTTTTGACATAGACATTATATTCATAGATACTATATTTGTTGTTGCATTAGCTATGATCTTGCGTGACATGTACATGAGACGTTGTGGACATGAGACGTATAGTTACATTGGGTGGGGAGAGACACACAGGCTATAGGCTGTTTTATATATCTATCTACTACTATTGTGAGGCTGTAGACTCTCCAGCAGAGCTAGGCACATTACCGGTTATTACTGCTACCGGCTCCCCGACACAGAGCTTGTAGTGGCTCAGCCTGAGTACTAGTGATGCTCTTACTTGCATTTCACATAGATGGTTACATAGTTACCCTATTTATTTTATTTACTATTGTACTGCATTTATGTTGGCTTATATCTTCTGTACCTTGTTATGTCCCCTGAGGACCTGGATACCGGATTATGTCCCCAGGACTAGCAGACGAGATCTATCCCGAGGTATACGGGACAGCAGCAGGAGCAGATACATGAGCTGTACCGACATCCGAAGACGAGGTGTTAGTTGAAGACTTTTTCTGAGCATCTATGTTTCATGCTCAGTATTTACTTTATTCAGTCATTTATGTTTTGGTCTGTTAAACCAGTGTATCAGATTTATATCGGGTTGTTCCCCGAAGTACTTTGTTGAGACTGGTTGATGATTTATATTTCTATTTCTGTGGATCATATTTATCTTCTGTGGATGAGATTAGTATATTAGACCTTCATTGTTGTACTACAGCTTAAGTACACTCTGATGGATCCATTAAATTGGATTTGTCCATCGGTGTGTGCTGCTGGCCATTGCCACGTGCCTTGTCCCTCGGTATTTTGGGACTGGGGCGTGACAGAGAGTATGCACCAAATGATGGTGACTCAATATACAACTGTAATAGCTCAAACACCTGTTCCTCCGACTCAACTACGTGTGGGGATAGACATACCACCAGCCAATGCAAGACAAGAGCCTGTTCAAAATCAAGAATCAGCTGCTCCTCAACCTCTTAAACCGGAGAATGTATTACCTCCTGTTGGAGTTACAATACATCCAATCTCTCACCTTTCTGCTTTCCATCTCCCTTCTGAAGATCCAATACAAGCAGTTCGAGAATTGAAAGCCTAATTTGATGCTTTGAAACATAAAGATTAGCTCAAGAAATTGAGAATTAACCAGCCATATCCAGCTGTCTGGGATGAGATCCCTTTTCCACCAAAATATAAACCACAGGCTATGCTTTTATTTGAGGGAAAGACGTCGCCAAGCCAGTATATGAACTACTTTATCATGATGACGGTATTGTTACAAGAAAATGATGCCCTTCTCACTCGAGTGTTTAAAGGCTGTCTGTCTGGAGTAGCTTACCAATGGTATCGTAGTCTATCTGACAACTACATTACTTCTTTTGAAGATTTCAAAACTTTATTCTTCACTCGATTCTACGAGGGAGGAATGGACATGTCTATGTCATCACTCATTGAAGTAAAGCAGAAGGAAAAAGAAAACGTTCGTACTTTTATTGAACGCTTTCGTCAGGCTACTTTACAGATGCCTCCTGGAGTTCCAGATTCAGCCTTGGTGGACATTTGCAGAAAGAACCTACTCCCACTGATCTCAGTATTCACGGGACCATATCAGCCATGATTGGCCCTCATTTATCATATCGGCAGTAGCCGTTGAAAATAATAGTCGGAATGCTCGTGACAACGGAATCATGATCTCTACCTCTGATAAAGGGAAACGTTCATCCTCCAATAATGACAATACTCGTAGTTCAAAAGAAAAGGAAGCCCTGGCAATCAATACGTCCAGACAAAATACTCTGGTAACTACGCAGACGAATTCTGGAACTTCCAAACCTAAAGAAGAATATTCTTTTGACGACAATGATATTCCAAACATATTTGATTGTCTAGTCAAAAGTGGCAAGCTTACGCTACCAGAGATAAAGCGTCCAAATGAAGTCGGCAGTACAGATAATCCTAAGTACTGTATTTTTCACAGATACATACATCACCCCATAAAGACATGCTATGTACTGAAAAGGAAGATCCAGGAGTTGATCGACGCCAAAGCCATCACTTTGCATAATAACAAGAAGACGGTCACTGCAAATATGATCTTACTCCAATTTGGCAATTTTCCCCCTCAAGAAGACCGATGGTTATGACTCACAAGACAGCCTGTAAATTCTAACCTATATGGGAGGGCCCGTTCATTGTGGAAACTGTGTTTTCCAACGGCATATACCGGCTAGTGAAACCCAACGGCGACTTGCTCATGATGCCGATCAACGGCAAGTTCCTGAAAAAGTACTACATCTAAACTAGACTTATACTCCCCTCATCCCCAGCGGGACAATCTAGACGTACATCTCTACACTCTGGGGTCTTCATCCCCAACAAGTGCCTATGCGCAATATTTTCCCATTCGTTACAAATTCTTGTAAAAGCCTTGTACCTATTACCTCTGAGCTGTCGTCCCACCAATCTCCCCAGCGGTGCATTCCTCAGGTCCACTCGCACACTGCTGCAGTGACCACTCAAAAACCAATCTTGTTAGACGCTAGCCATATACCTACTACCTCTGAGTTGTCGTCCCACCAATTTCCCCAGCGGAGCATTCCTCAGGTCCACTCGCACACTGCCGTAGTGACCACTTAAAAACCAATCTCCTTAGACACTAGCCATGTCCATATTACCTCTGATAGTATTTTGTATACAAATTTAGTTGAATCATATTCTATCATGTTCATATTACCTCTGAATAGATATGTTTAACTAATTTAAAACTTTAAAACCTATCATGTCCATATTACCTCTAATAGTATTTTGTATACAAATTTAGTTGAATCATATTCTATCATGTTCATATTACCTCTGAATAGATATGTTTAACTAATTTGAAACTATAAAACCTATAATGTCCATATTACCTCTGATAGTGTTTTGTATACAAATTTAGTTGAATCGTATTCTATCATGTTCATATTACCTCTGAATAGATATGTTTAACTAATTTAAAACTTCAAAACCTATCATGTCCATATTACCTCTGATAGTATTTTGTATACAAATTTAGTTGGATCATATTCTATCATGTTCATATTACCTCTAAATAGATATATTCAGTAAAACCAGTTACCGAAAGTATATCATGTCCATATTACCTCTGATATCACTTTTATCTTAGCCTATCATTTATATTCTAATAATAAGTGATGGGTCCACAGAGTCAAAAAATGTGTCTTCATTATCTCTGAAGAAGGAGCAAAAAAAAAGTACACAATCCATTATTGTGGAGGAGCAGTTAAATCACGGATTTGTTGTGCTAAAGCAGCCATTCTTTCGTTCCTGGAGTTTAAAATTTTGGTGCGAGCCAGTTCCAGTCTTGCTTCGTCATTACTCAAGAGAGATAGTTCAGACAGAGAATCAACAAAACTTGCATGGATGACACCCACATGTGTCAAGTTCTGTTGAGCCGTATTCACTTGGCCCTCCAATACATCACGAACTAGCGATGCTTTGAGAAGCCTCTCCTTTGTTTGAGCAAGTTCAGCTTCTAGTTCTTGAATTCTCACTTTATATCCCTCACATTCGGCATGACACTGAGCTAGCTGAGGAATACTCTCCACCAATATTGCTTGCTCTTTCTCCATCTCTTGTTGCTGTTCCTGAATGGATTTGTTTAAGATTTCTGCCTTCTGAGCAAATTCTGAAGTTAGTGAGTCATACTCAGCCTGAATCAAGTCATTGATGCTGCCTCTGGATAATTACAAATATTCGTTAATGGGTTGTTCTAAACCATTAACCATTTGCTCTAGCGCATTAGCTCTGACAGCGTCATTAAAATTTCTAATTTGCGCTATAGTGAGCTTGGAAGACGTCTTCAAAGCATCAAAGCCTAGATTCTTCTCTAGCACCATGGATATTAATTCTTTTAAAGTGAGGTAGAATATGCTAGTGTATTGTTCAACTAGCATAGCAAGGCTCGAATGGAAGCTGGGAGTGGCCGCAATATCAGTAAATCTCCTTTCTGGAATGACTGTAGAAGATGTTGCCACAGTCGTTGCTTCAACATATGGCGCAATAAAAGAAGAGACACCAACAACAGTTGAAGTTGTTAGCATGCTCGACGAAGGTATATTTCTAATGATTGGAGGCACAGTCATTGGTTCATCCACCTCTGATTCTATTTGAACCGCTGTTTGCGGGATTATATCTGAGAGTGTTGAGGATGAGGGATCAACGGTTTCAAGGTACACTTCTTCGACAGTGGTCATAGCCGTTTCAGTAGCTGGATCCGCAACGAAAGTAGAGGTTGTTTCAGTTCTGCCTTCCCCAAAAATGTCTTCGCCTGAAAATAAGATAAGAGAAAGTTAATATCAATTTGATGTTAAATTTTCCTGAAAAAAGCGTAAAGACAACATTTACCCATGGTCGATGGTATGTATATTGCGTCTGCGGCCTGTATAGCTAAATCATTTCTTAATGATGCTAAACAAGCTATCATACCTAGAGAGGAGGGTACACCAACTGACGCTTGAGGGTCGTCATCCCAGTCATCACCCAAATCTACTCTAGGTTCATCAGGTGGAATCTCGCTTGAAATATTCACAAATAAAGGAGGGTCTAGTCCCATTATTTGTCTTGTAAGCGATGATAAAGGTATAGTGATTATTAGAGAGCTCGGCCTCGAAGGCGATAGAGAAGCATCACCAGTAACGGTGGTAGATGTAATTGCGGCAGCAGTCGTTGGCAAAGAATCTCCAGCACTGTCAGCTAAGACTGTGGAGGCTCCTTCTTTAAAAGGCGAAGGACGATGAGGGGATATAGGATCCCTAATCACAGAATCATTCCTAACAGGGGAAACGATAGGTTCACTCCTGGAAGAGGCCCCTTGGTGGAAGTCTTTTTAGGACCTTTAGTAGTTTGCTTCTTCTTACGAGGGGAAGGCTCTTTCTGAGTAGAAGCCTTTCGTTTATTAGAAATTATGAGAGGCTCTGCTGGTGGAGCTATTACGCCTCTCGGTAATATCAATAAATAATTATCTGCCCCAGTAGTTTCATCGCCTTCATCAGAGGAGACAGATGGTATCTCCTCTCTTCCAGTGGATTTATGGAGGGCATTCTGAAACTTCCATATACATCAAAATCATGATAAAAATTATTAATGGACACATAAAACTGTGCGTATGAATGAAGAATGTGCAATTCCATGGAGAGAGAAGTCGCGGGTACAGCAAAGGTTGCTCCAGTACAACCTATGATAAAATAACGCCATCCTCTAGCTCCATCAATAAGCCCACCTTTGAATTTAAAGCTGGTGATGGGATTTCTCATGTGCAACTGTTCATATCCAAATTACCTGGCAAAACAGATAGGCAGATAAGGTTCCAGGTAGCAGTGATCCTCACTTCTATACAGCAGGTATGAAGGTCTAATACAGACCAACCAGTAAAATGCTTCAGGAGAAAGAATAGACTTCTCTTGACCTATATCATGAAGTTTAGTCCCCTGCTGATTGATATGTACGGGGGGAACGATGCAAAAAAATTTCCAACTATGGGCAAAGTTCAGTGCTAGTCGATAATCTATGACGCTAGTCACATTCCAAGAAGAATTCTTGTAATTCAACAGGAAGTTATTGCCCGAACCACTGGTAGATCTGGGAGACATCACTCTGGTGTTATGAAGGATTAACCATCCCATCAGATATAAGAATGGTAATTCCACTCTGGGATATCAGTCGCGCTGAGTGGTATTGGCCAGCAGTCCATCAGTAATAGCCCTCAGGCTAGCTTGTATCCTGCATACCATGGCAGGGAGTAGTCCCAATCTTGCTCCAAATACCAAACGCACTACGGGCCATAGGGTGTTGCGATGAATACGATCTGCAGACGCAATGCCAGGCACCACCCATCGGCGTAGCCAAATAGAAAGAAAGCCAGCCAGTTGAGCTTCTTTTGACAGAGGCTTTCGGCAATGCCTCATATAACTGTAGGCTTTGGTCCCTACAGGATAACTATCTATATCTTTATTAAGAACACAATCTGGAGCTTTTACATCTTCAATAAGGTCATCTATTGTGTTGGCATTAAGAATACTCAGAGGGTTCAAAGGTTGGTCTTTGCCATCTACAACTTTGTCCTGCTTGGCATTTCTAGCCTGATGGAAGAAAAGATAAGATACACATTTGTTAATATGAGCTAAATCAGAAGGCTCTCTATAAAAAGTGGTGCATGCAAGATAGTGGCTCATCAGTTCTTGGTATACAGCCACTACCCGGGGGTTGGTATCCTTCAACTCTCTATTGGTGGGAATGTATTCTTCATGGGGAGTGTCTCCCATTGGTAGTTTTGAGATATCTGCCATCTCATGAAATGCTAGGCCCAACTCACCTAGTGGAGTGGCGAAAGTCCCAGTAAACAAGTTATACCGCTCCATCAAAGCTAAGAATAAATTTGTGTTGATAGGTAGTCCAACACTAGTAGCACTGACAGCATCAAATAAGTTGATACTTTCTAGCTTCATTTTAAAGTGCTTCAGGGCCCATGCAGTTAATCTGGCCCATCGAAGATTGTGGGGGTTAAGCCATCCACTGGTGTAAGGGTTAACTTTGGGACATACTCCTCCCTGCCCCATGAATTCATTACATAAAATTGCTATTTGAAATGGCTGGATCAAGGAAGAGTCTTCACTAGGGACGCTGCCTGGTAGTAAACCTCTGAAGGGCACAATAGGACCTGAGGGACTACTTACGAAGAATCCTCGGTTTAATATTTTCTTATAGAAGATCTTCCCTGGCTGGCCATGAAGATCAGGAGTCAGAGTCCATGCCATCCTTCTGGGATGTGTGGCATGGAAGAATGCAGAAATGGGGTAGTCTCTGAACATCTTGGGCAGGTACATAACAGTGCCCTCAACAGAAAATAGCCAGTCTTCCTTCTTGGATTTTGTTTGTGATTGCTTATCAATAGCATCTCCAAATAAGAAAGCTGATTTCTTATACTCGGTTCCATCTATGTATATCAAGGGTTTCCCGCTGATCATAGTTAGCAACATTCTTTCTCCTTGGACCAGGATCAGAATTCCTCTTTCTTTAGGATACTCGTTTTCAGAGATGGGGAAAGTTACATGGGACAAGTCCTCCAAGTAGTTAGAATTTAATATTCCAGCAGCAGAACCCATTACTTCAGCCAGAAGGGGGATCTGTAGGTCCACTGCAAAAAAGCAAGAGAATAAGTCAGTTTTACGCTAGAATTTACTTTCAGTACGTAAAACACAAGGTGTTACATTTGCGCGTTAAATTAATGTCTGTTTGCAAACGCTGGAATACGTCAAATTTAACAGTATGAGTTTTTACGCCAGATTGGAAAATATGGAGTTTTTATGCTGACACATTAAAATGTGGGCGTATTGATAAAATAAATCATCTCTGTGCATCATCTTCCTCGAAGAGTACTCTTAGCACAAAATATAACTTTGCACATACACGTATAACGTGTTCAAAGGGTTTTTATTTCTCGAAGTTTTACCTATGATGTCCGATGCACAGCTAGACAGCGGAGCACTTCGTTCATAATGAGGCTCGCTTGGCCTAGTAGGAGTCGCACGTGCTTGAACAGATGAGCGAGATGATAAAGCGGCTTGCTTTTCTTTAGCGGTGGAGGTCTATTTTGGTGCCATGGCAGAAAAGAAGGGTTTTTCAGAAAGAGATGAAGGATTTTTCTCTCTCATAACCTAGGCCTATTTATAGAGTTCAAATGACTCTTCTAATCCTTAACCAAATTCGATTTTATCGTAGTCAATTATGATTTGGGACCACGTCAGTAGATAATTTAAAAAGGAAGACATATAGTCATGCTGCGTAAAGGATCCATGAGATGCTATGATCTATGAATTTACGCACAAAATAAAGATCCACGCGCAGAGCAAGAATCTATGATTTTACGCTCAGATGCTACGGATCTATGATTTTATGCGCAAAACAAAAATCTTAAATTACGCAGGACAGACCAGTTAGCAGAATACGCGTATATATTGATAATCTGAGTTTTACGCTCGAAAAAGCCAGTTACAATTGACCATTTCATGCTTCATTCAAAGTATTTTAAATTACAAGGAATTTGAAAACTTTGAAGGGAGTCTTGTAGAAGCATGAAATATGCTGGGGAATTGTCCGCGTATTTTACAGTCAGAACCCCCAACATACATGAAGTCCCTCCATGCGTAAAACAGAGCTTCAAAGTTATTTGGCATAAAATATGACTTCAGAGCTGTCCGCGTAAAATAGAGCTTCAAGGTTGTTTGGCATAAAATAGGGCTTCAGAGCAGTCCTCGTAAAACAGAGCTTCAAGGTTGTTTGGCATAAAATAGGGCTTCAGAGCTGTCCACGTAAAACAGAGATTCAAGGTTGTTTGGCTTAAAATAGGGCTTCAGAGCTGTCTACGTAAAACAAAGCTTCAAGGTTGTTTGGCGTAAAATAGGGTTTCAGAGCAGTCCGCATAAAACAGAACTTCAAGGTTGTTTGGCATAAAATAGGGCTTCGGAGCTGTCCGTGTAAAACATAGCTTCAAGGTTGTTTGGCATAAAATAGGGCTTCAGAGCTGTCTACGTAAAACAGAGCTTCAAGGTTGTTTAGCGTAAAATAGGGCTTCAGAGATGTCCGCGTAAAACAGAGCTTCAAGGTTGTTTGGCGTAAAATAGGGTTTCAGAGCTGTCTGCGTAAAACAGAACTTCAATGTTGTTTGGCGTAAAATAGGGCTGTAAAGCTGTCCGCGTAAAGCAGAGCTTCAAGGCTGTTCTGCGTAAAATGTTGCTATACCTTCCTGCATAAAGTTTAAAATACATTATTTTTAATGCAGCGTAAAGTTGTACGAGGAACTCTTCGTATTCCTCGGATAAATTTGTCAGTCAAATCAGTGAACCTGATATTTGACAAAAGTACTACACTATGATCGAGAGAACGACTGTGATGATAATTTTGTACAGAGACCCAGATTGTCATTTTGTGACATATTTTTGATACAAGTCATTTTTACGCATTCAAAGGAAGAAAAATGGAGTCTTCTGAATACGTTGCCTATTCTACATTGACAGAAATAAGTTTTTACGCTCAAGACAAGACAAAATCAGACGCCACGTCAAAAGCTGTTTCTTGTACAGAGCTCGAGGCATATCTCTGCATTTTATGCACGAGATTGAGGCATATATCTGCATTTAATGTACGATATTTTGTTCTATTTTTAAAAATTTGTCATGACTGGGAAAGCTAAGACTGTGACTAATACGCTCACATCACCATCCTTGTATTTTACGCCAACTAGGCTATTTTTAACTATAGGAGTACGCCGTATGCTATCTCCTCAAAATATGCCAACTCGGCTATATTTGCAAAGGTACGTTGATAAGGCTACATAGCTCAAAATACGCTCAAGACCTCAGTCGTGAAGGATAATTGGCTATTTTACGCTGGTTATCTATTATTCATGAATCATCAAGTTTTACGCAGGGGCAGTTACCTACGTGGCTTGCATGCCATGATCTTCGAGAAACAGTTATACGCGTTACCTTATAAAGGGATACGTGTCATATGCAGATTCAGAAGATTATTTGAACGTGGGTAGCAGTTATCATAACCGCAGCGTAAATGAGGCAATCTTCTTCACAGTTTGGTCATGAAGGATAATTGGCTACTTTACGCTGGTTATCTATTATTCGTGAATCATCAAGTTTTACGCAGGGACAGTTACCTATGTGGCTTGTATGCCATGATCTTCGAGAAGCAGTTATACGCGTTACCTTATAAAGGGATACGTGTCATACGCAGATTCAGAATATTATTTGAACGTGGGTAGCAGTTGTCATAACCGCAGCATAAATGAGGCAATCTTATTCACAGTTTGGCCTTTTATGCCAACAAGACAATTATTTGGCTTTTACGCCAACCAGGAAGTTATTTGATTGATCTCTATAAATAGAGACCCCTGGTCACAGGGTAAAAAAAAAAGAGAAGAAGGGGAATTGATTTTGGCTGACAACTTTGGCAACAAGAATTAGATCCTACTTGCAACTTTCCTTTGGCCGGCTTTTGCCTTCAGTTCAGAGACAATTTGAAGCTTCTTCTACAGCACTTCTTCTTCATCGGGTAGTCCAAGGAACAAATTGATCGACTGCAGATCAGACTTTCATAGCAATACTTCCCCTGAATCATTTTATTGTACTTAATATCCTAGTATAGGATTATTTGTACTTTTCTCTTTTCTCGTTTGTAAGCAAAAGTTTCGTATAAACTTTGTTTATCCAAATATCCGCATTGACGCAGAACGTGTCGTTATAGTCCGCCTGAGTACCATAGTTGCTGGAGTGACCATTAAACAGTCATGCAAGCTCCGGCCATTCAGCCACGGGTCCAACCATAGTGTTGTCGTCTCCCCATCTCGGATCTTTCGGATTAGAAATTGTCGCAAGTCCCGTCTCAGTAATATCAACCATTTGAAACACACAGATTCATTATTTGTCGTACGGTACGTCCAGAAGCTTTCACCTCTCACATATCTGTTCGTCATCCACCGCGTCCAAAGCGACTCGCCTAACAGTAGGCGCATTGCAATTTTTATGCCCATTACTGTCCTCATTGTCTGGATAGACCAAAGACCCACTCCTTCCTCCGAGACCGGACGATACAATACTTTCCAAGAGATAGCATGGTTGCCACCCCTCCAAATGAATGCCGCACACATCTTCTCCAATCTATGAATCGTAGATTGAGATAACTGTCATGTCCTGTTTTGCATAATCGCTAACCGTCCCCATGGGCGTGATGCCGTACGAGCGTAAGACGCGCCCGCACAAGGCCTAGCATAATGATATATATATATATATATATATATATATATATATATATATATATATATATATATATATATATATATATATATATATAAACACAACAACAGAGTGCGGAAGCTAAATATTTTACATTGACACAAAAAAGTTATTTTTTATTGATTGATAATGTACATCTTTGTAATAAACTCTTGACTTAAAAGTAAAAGGGTATCGTACGGGCTTACAAGATGAACGCAAAATGAGATAGTCATTTCATACATTACATCCCATACTAGAACTTTAAAATATAATAAACACCTTCAGGCGAAGCTATCGCCTTTCCTCGGAGTTGCATAAGATGTGTGCACAAGCTCCGAATGATTTGTACAAGCTTCAAAAGACATGAATGTGATGCGCCGAGTCCTAGATTAGTTGGGGGAAGAAGCTTCTGTTCCTCGCTGCGTCGCCTTGGCTCGGGGAACTTGCTGCAACGTGGGTCAAGAATTTGTAAAGTACTGGTGAGGGCGAGCTAACCCAACTAATCAAATCAGCACATTATTTGTGTGAAGCATGCAAGTTATTATGTGGATTTTCTATCTTGCCTAAGTACAAGTTACAACATACAGTAGATATGAAATAACTGAAATGAGCATGCCACCATTATGTGACTTTTTACCTGCCCGTCTGAACATCCTGTACATAACTTACCATGACCTTCTGTCACTTCCTGTTCCGGAAATATATATTTTCGGATATATTTATTTCTTGCTTGTATTTATTTTTTGCTTAGGACATTTCTTGCTTGCATGATAATTAGGTTGCATGCATGGAGACTAGACCAATTTTTTGGTTCAATTAGACCCATGGCTTAATTGTTGGGTTGGTTCATTCATGAGTTGAACCCATGGTCTAAATCTCAAACCCTAACTATAAAACCCAACATCTTTCTCTCTCTTCCCTCATTCTCTCCATTTTCTCTTCTTCCTTCATTTAGGCAAGTACACCTTGCACCACATGGAGAAATCTCTTGATTTTCAATTATTATTATTTTTGTAATTTATTAGTCTATTATGTGCTTATGATGATTCTAAATACTTTTTGTACTTGGGGTTTTCGATTTTAATGGATGGATTTGATTATATCTATATTCTAATTTTAGGGTTTTTATAGGTTCCTTGAGTTTTTGGTGGTTTTGATCTACTAAAGCATAATATTTTCAAAAAATAGTTGTTGGGGGTGGATGAAGCACTTTATTTCAAGCGTTTTGGCTTTTGGTTCACTCAATTCAGAGTTAAAATAAAGTTTTTATGAAGAAAATAAATTTTTGGCTTTGGAGTTCTCGTCATGGCTGGACTTGCTGCCTGGAGAAGACGAAGTCGTATGCGGCCATGCGGCCTAAACTCATGCGACCATGCGGTCTGGGCTCATGCTGTCTAAACTCATGCGGTCATGCGACCTTGAGCTCATGCAATCTCTGCGGTCAGCGACCATGCGACCCATGCGGCCATGGGCCTAAACTCATGCGGCCATGCAGTCAGAGCTCATGCGGCCATGTGGTCTGAACTCATATGATTATGCGGCCTTGAGCTCATACGACCTCTGCGGTCAGCGACCATACGACCTATGCGGCTATGCGGTCCGACTTTCTATGCGACAACTGATCCCCATGCAGCCTTGATCCTTATGCGCGCATGCGACCCCTTTTACATGCTTTATTGGACTAGTTTTGTTTGAATCTTCCTTTAGAATTTATGGTTTGTATTTGTGACTTTGATGACCACAAGAGTATTAGACCCATCTATGTGGCATTACCCGACCACTTATATCCGTGCCGATACACTTACTACGTGCTATATGTTCCTACGTGCTAATTGTTCCTAAGCGATTATATTACATGTTTACACTGCGGTGTACCTATGCGCTACGTGACATGTGATATGACTTAATCTCCAGCATGGACATAAGGGTTAGTCAATGACCAAGCGTGGCTAAGATCTGTTGATTGTTGCATCACTCTAGGGTGAATCCAAACTGAACTAACAAGTAACAAGTGAATTTGTATCTAGTGTGGTTGTACTATGGTACATCATATAAGGGGAATACCATGTGACCACGCCATATGATTCTAGTTAACAATAGGGTTAACTAGGCAACTAAACTTGTAGAGCATTGGGAGGGAATTAAATATCGAGATCGTGCCTGACTAGCCACCTCCAGTCATCTGAATTGGGGTGTGCAGGCTAGAAGCCATGGATATGATTTAAATCCTCATTAGTGGATGGCAATATCCTACTATTATACTATACTATGTGTTCTATGCGATCTTAGAACGGTGGCCTTACGAGGGACCAGTGCACAATACTATGTGCTATGCGGCAATTTATGGCTCGGCTAACCCTACTAGTACCTGGTTCAATATGAGGATTCCTATATGCATAATATCTCTGGGATAACTCGATCTCCATCTAGTAAGCCGAATAAATGATTGGCCGATTATGTAACCGAGATTTTTTGTGTATTGTACATGCTGTTAAATAGTCTAGGGACATGGAGTATCATAGTGTGATGGTTTAACCCTTGTCCTTATTTGGTTGTAGGGTTAGATTATTTTATCACGATAGGCTATGATCCGAAACTATGAGACAAAACTATATATATCTATTTCATAACCTAGTTTTATTTCTTCATTCGTGCTTCCTTTGTGGTACTTGCTATTTGGGGTCTAACCCCACTGGTTTTGCATGGCCAGGTTTAGAGCGAGTGACCAAGGATCAAGCGTACTTTTCCTGAACAATGGCGTGCACCAGGTGGATGGCCATTGAAGGGAACGAGTAGGTTTCTTCTCCCCTACTCGTTATTACACACTTTACTTATTTTGGGCATTTAGCCACCGGTACTTGTTAGTCATAAGATCTGGATATTTAGTTTCCTTTAAATGATTGTAATAATTCAGACTGCAGCTGATCATGGTCATGTACTTTTGATACTCGGCCAACTTTCTTATTTTGCACAGCTGGTTTTCAGAATATCATGGCATGGCATTTGTGATGCCTTACTTCCTTGTTGTATATGTTCTGTATTTACTATTCTTGCTTAACTGATGAGACAATAGATATGCTGCATGAACCTAAGTGACTTGATTGTAGTATGCACCCCCTTGTCTAGTTACAACCGTGACCGCCGTACGACGTTCTATACCTTGTACATGGGAGCTGGCCATGTCCGTCTCCGTATTCCGGTACTGGGATGTGACACCTTCCCTGCCATGAAGACAAAGTTAGCTTGCACTATTTAAATATACAAACATATGGGGTCACTGGCATAGCCATACATGACAAGTTATAGTTAAGGTAGACGGTAAGCATTGCAATAGCGAGCAGATAGCTTTGTTGCAAGTTTCAAACTCACCCGTGCTAGGCCATTAGCACGACTATACTAACGTTCCGCCTAGGACAAATCGTTCCGGTGCCACAGAGACCATTCGCAGGAACCCTAAACCTTGTGCACAAGTCGTTCGTGACCATGCATCGTCTCAAACTAAATTATCAAACCAAGCATTTCAAGACAACAAGCATGAAGTATTAGAATTCAGAAGCATTCCATAGCATAGTTCACTTGCTCAAGCTTTCATATTTCAAGTTATGCACCATATATTGCACAAATATTGCACAATTATAAAAGAATGAATTCTAGCTATAATTGTAACATAAAATAGATACATGCATAGCGGACAAGCATGCAACAATATGATCGTACGGTAATTTTTGTTTGACAAGCATCAATGTTTCAAGTTTACTTCTTATTATCTTGCCTCAGTTGTTATTATTATGGTATCGTTGATCGGATAACACAAATGAGTTAGATGGTTAAGAGTGAAGACTTGGAAGAAGGGAGCTAATCGAAAGTGAGGCCACTCACAAGTTTGAGAATCGGGGAAGAGAAAGGGAGATCTTTAAGACTCCGCTCGTGCGTCGCCTATACGATCACCTGCACGCACTAAAAGATGATCAATATCTCCTGCCTTGGTCTTTCAGAGTTCGATACAAAATGTGAAGTTCAAGGAACGAAGACAATAAAATTCATCGAAACCGTTCAAAAAAATGCAAGTCACAAAATCAACAAGAAGGAAACCAAGCGGCATCAAAAACGGGCAAAGAAACCAACGCAACGGAAAGGCCCCTCGCGACTCTGCCGTCGAGTCCTTCCTCGATGCATGATCCCCTGAATGTGTGACTTAATTTCGAAGAAACCAATCCATAACGCAAAAATGATCTTGATTCAATTTGTCCAGATCGAACGATACTAAGTATTTCTTAGCCGCGCTCCCCGAATAAGGGAAATGGGGCACTACATCTTAACCAACTAATAAAAAGTTTCGTCCTCGAAACTTAAGAATGGAACTTACCCCTAACAAAACAATAAGAGAAAATTTTCTTTTATGTCTGATTCGAGTTCCCAGTCGACTCCTCGACCGCATGGTTCCGCCAGAGTAAGCGTACGAGCTGGATTGAACGATTCCGTAGCTGCTTATCCTTTCGATCGATGATCTGCACAGGTTCTACTTTATAGGACACGTCTGCTTGCAAACCCAACTGACCAAAATCTACCATGTGACTCAGATTATGAATGTACTTCCGCAGCTGTGATACGTGAAAGACATCATGCACGTCTGATAGGCTCGATGGTAGGCTAATTTGATATGCAACTGGGGTGACTCGCCTGAGAATTTCAAACGAACCAACAAATCGATGACTTAGCTTCCCCTTTACTCTAAATCTTGTAACTCCTCGCATCGACGTGACCTTGAGAAGCACGTGATCTCCAGCTATAAATTTAAGGGGTCATCTATGGATGTCCGCATAACTCTTCTGTCTGCTTTGTGCCACCTTTAATCGCTCTCGGATCAGCCGAACCTTTTGAATAGTCTGATCTACTATCTCCGGGCCCAGGATCTGTCGCTCGCCAACTTCGTCCCAACAAATAGGTGATATGCACTTCCTCCCATACAAAGCCTCGTACAGAGCCATCTGAATGATGGACCGGTAACTATTATTGTACGCAAATTCTGTCAACGGTAGATGGACGTCCCAACTTGACTTCGAGTCGATCAAACAAAGGCGTAGCATATCTTCAAGGATCTGGTTCACCCGCTCTGTTTGGCCGTCTGTCTAAGAATGGTACACTGAACTGAACTTCAACTTGGTCCCCATAGCTGACTAAAGACTTTCCCAGAAATGTGATAAGAACCGTCCGTTCTGATCTGAAACAATTGGCACGCCGTGTAGTCAAACTATCTCATCAAGGTATATGTGAGCTAGGCGATCGATGCTCCAAGTAACTATGATGGCAATGAAGTGCGCTGACTTGGTTAATCGGTCGACAATGACCCAGACGTCGTTTCCCCGTTGAATCTTTGGCAAGCCAACAATAAAGTCCATCGTGATATGGTCCCATTTCCACTCAAAGATAGCAAGGTTCTGTATCTCTTCGCCCGGCCTCTATTGCTTGGCCTTTACTCTCTGACAAGACATGCATTATGATATGAAGAGCGCCACATCTTTATTCATGCCGTGCTACCACAAGATCGAGCGGAGGTCTTGATATATCTTCGTACTTCCTGGATGGGATACATATGCCACATAGTAAGCTTCCGTGAGGATCTCCTTTCTGAGTTCTGCATCGTTGGGCACGCATAGTCCTCTTATTACCAGCAATATTCTGCTTTCATCCACTTCCAAGTCGGTCGCCTTTCCTGCTGAAATCTGCTCACGCGTCTTCAACAAGAATGGGTCATGCATTTGAGCTTTCCTCACTCCCCGGCTTGCTATGCTAACGGACTTGACCTTTTCTGTCAGGCTTGGTTCAAGGAGTAACTTAGCTAGTTTTCCTCCAATCGGTCTACCTCGACATCGAATTCCCAGCTCGATATCCATACTCTCAAATTTATTTTGTAGCCTGCATTTGACGGATAGAGATCCCATAAATACTCGACTCAGCGAGTCCGCTACAATATTCCCTTTGCCCGAAGTGTAGTTTATCGACAAGTCATATTCTTTGATCAGTTCTAGCCAACGTTTTTGTCGTAGGTTTAGGTCCGACTGAGTGAAAAGATACTTGAGGCTCTGGTGATCAGTAAAAATTTGGCAAGCCACACCATAAAGGTAGTGTCGCCACAACTTCATTGCGAACACAATTGCCGCGAGTTCTAGATCATGTGGCGGATAGTTGCGCTCATGCGGCTTCAATTGTCTTGAAGCAAAAGCTATCACCTTGTTTTGTTGCATGTGCACAGCTCCCAAGCCCTGGCCTCAGGCATCGCTAAAGATTTAGAATTTCATATTCTCGTTCGATAATATAAGTATCGGAGAAGAGACGAGGCGCTGCTTTAATTCTTGAAATGAAGCTTCACAGTTGGCAGACCACTCAAATATGACTCCTTTCTGAGTGAGACAAGTCAAGGGCAAAGCAATTTTAGAAAAGTCTTTCACAAACTGTTTGTAGTAGCCCGCTAACCCGAGAAAGCTTCGAATTTTACTGATTGATGCAGGTTGCTTCCACTCGACGATTGCTTCAACTTTCTTTAGATCGACTGTGATGCCTCCCGCAGAAATGATATGCCCGAGGAAAGATATACTGCTTAGCCAAAATTCGTACTTTCTCAGTTTTGCGTATAGGTTGTTGTCCCGAAGAGTCTGAAGCACGGTCCGCAAGTTCTTCTCATGTTCCTCCTTGTTCTTTGAATACACCAAGATATCATCAATGAACACTACTACAAACTTGTCGAGGCACGACCGGAACACTTGATTCATCAAATCCATGAAGGCGGCAGGGGCATTGGTCAATCCAAACGGCATAACTAAAAATTTATAGTGGCCATAGCGAGTACGAAAGGCTGACTTTGACACATCATATGGCTTGATCTTCAATTGGTGGTAGCCTGAACGAAGATTAATTTTTGAGAATACCGATGCGCCTTACAGTGGATCGAAAAGGTCATCGATTCTGGGAAAGGATACTTATTTCGGATGGTGGATTTATTCAACTTTCGGTAGTCAATGCAGAGACACTTCGAATAATCATTTTTCTTCATAAATAGCACTGGTGCGCCCCATGGAGATACACTCGGACGGATGTACCCACGATCGAGCTGTTCTTGTAGTTGGACCTTCAGGTCCTTCAGTTCGGCATGGGCCATTCGATACAGAGCTTTTATATTTCTAATTGTGCACCACACATTGCACAATTATAGATGAATGAATTCTAGCTACAATTACAACATAAAATAGATATATGCATAGCGGACAAGCACGCAACAATATGATCGTACGATAATTTTTGTGTGACAAGCATCAATTTCAAGTTTACTTTTTATTATCTTGCCTTAGTTGTCATTATTATGGTATTGTTGATCGGATAACAAAAATGAGTCAGATTGTTAAGAGTGAAGACTTGCAAGAAGGGAGCTAATCGAAAGTGAGGCCACTCACAAGTTTGAGAATCAGGGAAGAGAAAGGGGAAATCTTCAAGACTTCGCTCGCGCGTCGCCTATACGATCACCTGCACGCACCAACAGAAGATCAATATCTCCTGCCTCGGTCTCCTAGAGTTTGATACAAAATACGATGTTCAAGGAACGAAGATAATGAAATTTATCGAAACTGTTCAAGAAAATGCAAGTCACAAAACCAACAAGAAGGAAACCAAGCAGCATCGAAAACGAGTAAAGAAACCAACGCAACGAAAAGGCCCCTCGCGACTCTGCCGTCGAGTCCTTCTTCGAGGCACGATCCGTTGAATGTGGGACTTAATTTCGAAGAAACCAATCCATAACGAGTAAATAATCTTGATTCAATTTGTCCCGATCGAACGATACCAAGTATTTCTTAGCCGCGCTCCCTGGATAAGGAAAACGAGCATCCTGAATCTCCAACTTGTGCTATATTTTGTGTCTTCACCCTCCTATATTTATTGGATGAGAAATTCTTTTTTAGGTCATAATAGAATTTCCTAAATAGAAAATCTTAAAATAAGAATCCTATTCCACCTAAAATAGTCCAATATCAATTATGGACATCCAAATATGGTCAAATTAAATATTTGATACAAATTTAAAATCTAATCAAATATTACATTTAATGTAGATTTCTAAATTATATCAAATCAAATCTTTGACCATATTTGGGCTCCAAAATTTACCAAATTCAGACTGGACCCCAACAATCTCCCCCTCCAGTTAGATGAGAGGGTGTTGACCCCATGGCTTCTCAACTGGACTCCATGTCTGTCGCTGTCACGCCCCGGTCCCACCCTGGCCGCCGCTCCACCCTGCCCCGCCCCGTACGGCCGGGATTTAACGAACCGGGCACGAATCACCGTGCCTCGGCACGCCGGACGCGAATCACAGCGCCCGTCCCGCGGGTGCGAGGGAGGAAGGGAGCTAACAAAATGGCCCGTTCGAGCTTTCGTGGGACGTGATGCCGCACGGGCCTGGGGTTGCGCCCGTGCAAGGCCAATCGTTTAAGTTGATAGTTGGCTATCATCGCATCAATCGAGTAAGCAGCGGAAAGGGACTTGTTGCAATGCAATGCATTTAGCCAACTGAGCGTTCGGGACAATCGAGGCAACTTGGGTTTCCTTTAGCAAAGGCACACATTCGTTCCATACATTATGCTCCTTTATACGATAGCATTCTCGGGGCAACAATCGAAACCAGGATTTTCGGGTCTTCGGGACTGTGGCATGCCTATCGCTCCCTCGGACGATCCAGTACCTGCGAGCAAGTAAACTGTTGGTGGGTCAGCACTTTATACAAGTACTGGTGAGATAAAACAACTGAACAGAAATAAGCATTCACTCAAACAAGCACTAAGTAATCATGTTATAAAACATTACATTACTAGTGATCTTTCTAGTTTTACCTAGGTTCGTTTCATGCAGTTCTAGCAGAGTCATATTACATTGCTTTTGGAAACATGTTTGGAAACAGAGTTTCATATTGAATATGCAAGCACGCAAGTCGTTCATGTTTCAGGGTGTGCGCAGCGTGTCTCGTACGACTCCAGGGTCAGATGCAAAGCTAGACACACAATGCACAATCTTAGGGGCAGTCATCTATCCAAGCCAACACAATGACTTAGCTATATGCAGGGCGGTCCCCGAGTATCTCAGGATCGGCAGCTGGTGGAACAGCATACCAATGACTCTTTATCTGATGCTAGAGGCAGCTGTGGCTCATGGTTGCTTTCCACTATCTCTGTAGCAGCCGTGACACATGCAGCTCAGCTTTCCACCAATAGCCATTGTCCGACCGCATGCGAATGCATGGAACACTATCAAATAAACTCTACTATGCAGACGAGACTAACCATCAGAATACAATCGTTGTTGCGGGGCAATCCGACTTATCACTTGAACACGTTTAGGCACAGTATGGTTCTCTCGAAGCATAGACGATAGTGAACATGTTCATGCACTCTAAGCAGGCGATTCAGGATTCTCGTTAAGCAGACATTGTTTCAAAGACAAGCTAAGTGAGTTCGTTCATTAACATGCAAGGCAGGTTTTATCATTCTCTTAAGAAAATATTGCAAGCAAAAACTCAGGTTATTATTAAGGCGTGCAAGAATCAGAGAACGAAGTTCTGCCCACTCACCTTGATACATAACACCGACGCAGAGCGGGGCGTTACATACTTACCAACCAACAAAAAGTTTCGTCCTCGAAACTTCAAGGATAAACTTCTCGATATTCCGAGCAGCGATAGTGTCGTCCCTCGCCGTACTCAATCGAAACAGTCAAGCTATTCAAGTTCAGAAAATATTTGCACTTTGAGAATATCTATGGACTTATTGTATGGAATGCTCTTTGCAAAACCATATCGATATCTCAGAGTTATAGCAACGGATTGGGCCAGAAGATCGATTCCGCTCTGATACCATTCTGTCATGTCCCGGTCCCGCCCGGGCCGCCGCTCCGCCCTGCCCCGCCCCGTACGGCCGGGATTTAACGAACCGGGCACGAATCACCGTGCCTCGGTGCGCCGGACGCGAATCACCGCGCCCGTCCCGCGGGTGTGAGGGAGGAAGGGAGCTAACAAAATGGCCCGTTCGAGCTTTCGGGGGACGTGATACCGCACGGGCCTGGGGTTACGCCCGTGCAAGGCCAATCGTTTAAGTTGATAGTTGGCTATCATCGCATCAATCGAGTAAGCAGCGGAAAGGGACTTATTGCAATGCAATGCATTTAGCCAACTGAGCGTTCGGGACAATCGAGGCAACTTGGGTTTCCTTTAGCAAAGGCACACATTCGTTCCATACATTATGCCCCTTTATACGATAGCATTCTCGGGGCAACAATCGAAACCAGGATTTCTGGGTCTTCGGGACTGTAGCACGCCTATCGCTCCCTCGGACGATCCAGTACCGGCGAGCAAGTAAACTGTTGGTGGGTCAGCACTTTATACAAGTACTGGTGAGATAAAACAACTGAATAGAAATAAGCATTCACTCAAACAAGCACTAAGTAATCATGTTATAAAATATTACATTACTAGTGATCTTTCTAGTTTTACCTAGATTCGTTTCATGCAGTTCTAGCAGAGTCATATTACATTGCTTTTGGAAACATGTTTGGAAACAGAGTTTCATATTGAATATGCAAGCAAGCAAGTCGTTCATGTTTTAAGGTGTGCGCAGCGTGTCTCGTGCGACTCCAGGGTCAGATGCAAAGCTAGACACACAATGCACAATCTTAGGGGCAGTCATCTATCCAAGCCAACACAATGACTTAGCTATATGCAGGGCGGTCCCCGAGTATCTCAGGATCGACAGCTGGTGGAACAGCATACCAATGACTCTTTATCTGATGCTAGAGGCAGCTGTGGCTCATGGTTGCTTTCCACTATCTCTGTAGCAGCCGTGACACATGCAGCTCAGCTTTCCACCAATAGCCATTGTCCGACCGCATGCGAATGCATGGAACACTATCAAATAAACTCTAGTATGCAGACGAGACGAACCATCAGAATACAATCGTTGTTTCGGGGCAATCCGACTTATCACTTGAACACGTTTAGGCACAGTATGGTTCTCTCGAAGCATAGACGATAGTGAACATGTTCATGCACTCTAAGCAGGCGATTCAGGATTCTCGTTAAGCAGACATTGTTTCAAAGACAAGCTAAGTGAGTTCGTTCATTAACATGCAAGGCAGGTTTTATCATTCTCTTAAGAAAATATTGCAAGCAAAAACTCAGGTTATTATTAAGGCGTGCAAGAATCAGAGAACGAAGTTCTGCCCACTCACCTTGATACATAACGCCGACGCGGAGCGGGACGTTACATACTTACCAACCAACAAAAGTTTCGTCCTCGAAACTTCAAGGATAAACTTCTCGATATTCCGAGCAGCGATAGTGTCGTCCCTCGCCGTACTCAATCGAAACAGTCAAGCAATTCAAGTTCAGAAAATATTTGCACTTTGAGAATATCTATGGACTTATTGTATGGAACGCTCTTTGCAAAACCATATCGATATCTCAGAGTCATAGCAACAGATTGGGCCAGAAGATCGATTCCGCTCTGATACCATTCTGTCACATCCCGGTCCCGCCCGGGCCGCCGCTCCGCCCTGCCCCGACCCGTACGGCCGGGATTTAACGAACCGGGCACGAATCACCGTGCCTTGGTGCGCCGACGCGAATCACCGCGCCCGTCCTGCGGGTGCGAGGGAGGAAGGGAGCTAACAAAATGGCCCGTTCGAGCTTTCGGAGGACGTGATGCCGCACGGGCCTGGGGTTGCGCCCATGCAAGGCCAATCGTTTAAGTTGATAGTTGGCTATCATCGCATCAATCGAGTAAGCAGCAGAAAGGGACTTGTTGCAATGCAATGCATTTAGCCAACTGAGCGTTCGGGACAATCGAGGCAACTTGGGTTTCCTTTAGCAAAGGCACACATTCGTTCCATACATTATGCCCCTTTATACGATAGCATTCTCGGGGCAACAATCGAAACCAGGATTTCTGGGTCTTCGGGACTGTGGCACGCCTATCGCTCTCTCGGACGATCCAGTACCTGCGAGCAAGTAAACTGTTGGTGGGTCAGCACTTTATACAAGTACTGGTGAGATTAAACAACTGAACAGAAACAAGCATTCACTCAAACAAGCACTAAGTAATCATGTTATAAAACATTACATTACTAGTGATCTTTCTAGTTTTACCTAGGTTCGTTTCATGCAGTTCTAGCAGAGTCATATTACATTGCTTTTGGAAACATGTTTGGAAACAGAGTTTCATATTGAATATGCAAGCACGCAAGTCGTTCATGTTTCAGGGTGTGCGCAGCGTGTCTCGTACGACTCCAGGGTCAGATGCAAAGCTAGACACACAATGCACAATCTTAGGGGCAGTCATCTATCCAAGCCAACACAATAACTTAGCTATATGCAGGGCGGTCCCCGAGTATCTCAGGATCGGCAGCTGGTGGAACAGCATACCAATGACTCTTTATCTGATGCTAGAGGCAGCTGTGGCTCATGGTTGCTTTCCACTATCTCTGTAGCAGCCGTGACACATGCAGCTCAGCTTTCCACCAATAGCCATTGTCCGACCGCATGCGAATGCATGGAACACTATCAAATAAACTCTAGTATGCAGACGAGACGAACCATCAGAATACAATCGTTGTTGCGGGGCAATCCGACTTATCACTTGAACACGTTTAGGCACAGTATGGTTCTCTCGAAGCATAGACGATAGTGAACATGTTCATGCACTCTAAGCAGGCGATTCAGGATTCTCGTTAAGCAGACATTGTTTCAAAGACAAGCTAAGTGAGTTCGTTCATTAACATGCAAGGCAGGTTTTATCATTCTCTTAAGAAAATATTGCAAGCAAAAACTCAGGTTATTATTAAGGCGTGCAAGAATCAGAGAACGAAGTTCTGCCCACTCACCTTGATACATAACACCGACGCAGAGCGGGGCGTTACATACTTACCAACCAACAAAAAGTTTCGTCCTCGAAACTTCAAGGATAAACTTCTCGATATTCCGAGCAGCGATAGTGTCGTCCCTCGCCGTACTCAATCGAAACAGTCAAGCTATTCAAGTTCAGAAAATATTTGCACTTTGAGAATATCTATGGACTTATTGTATGGAATGCTCTTTGCAAAACCATATCGATATCTCAGAGTTATAGCAACGGATTGGGCCAGAAGATCGATTCCGCTCTGATACCATTCTGTCATGTCCCGGTCCCGCCCGGGCCGCCGCTTCGCCCTGCCCCGCCCCGTACGGCCGGGATTTAACGAACCGGGCACGAATCACCGTGCCTCGGTGCGCCGGACGCGAATCACCGCGCCCGTCCCGCGGGTGTGAGGGAGGAAGGGAGCTAACAAAATGGCCCGTTCGAGCTTTCGGGGGACGTGATACCGCACGGGCCTGGGGTTACGCCCATGCAAGGCCAATCGTTTAAGTTGATAGTTGGCTATCATCGCATCAATCGAGTAAGCAGCGGAAAGGGACTTATTGCAATGCAATGCATTTAGCCAACTGAGCGTTCGGGACAATCGAGGCAACTTGGGTTTCCTTTAGCAAAGGCACACATTCGTTCCATACATTATGCCCCTTTATACGATAGCATTCTCGGGGCAACAATCGAAACCAGGATTTCTGGGTCTTCGGGACTGTAGCACGCCTATCGCTCCCTCGGACGATCCAGTACCGGCGAGCAAGTAAACTGTTGGTGGGTCAGCACTTTATACAAGTACTGGTGAGATAAAACAACTGAATAGAAATAAGCATTCACTCAAACAAGCACTAAGTAATCATGTTATAAAATATTACATTACTAGTGATCTTTCTAGTTTTACCTAGGTTCGTTTCATGCAGTTCTAGCAGAGTCATATTACATTGCTTTTGGAAACATGTTTGGAAACAGAGTTTCATATTGAATATGCAAGCAAGCAAGTCGTTCATGTTTTAAGGTGTGCGCAGCGTGTCTCGTGCGACTCCAGGGTCAGATGCAAAGCTAGACACACAATGCACAATCTTAGGGGCAGTCATCTATCCAAGCCAACACAATGACTTAGCTATATGCAGGGCGGTCCCCGAGTATCTCAGGATCGACAGCTGGTGGAACAGCATACCAATGACTCTTTATCTGATGCTAGAGGCAGCTGTGGCTCATGGTTGCTTTCCACTATCTCTGTAGCAGCCGTGACACATGCAGCTCAGCTTTCCACCAATAGCCATTGTCCGACCGCATGCGAATGCATGGAACACTATCAAATAAACTCTAGTATGCAGACGAGACGAACCATCAGAATACAATCGTTGTTGCGGGGCAATCCGACTTATCACTTGAACACGTTTAGGCACAGTATGGTTCTCTCGAAGCATAGACGATAGTGAACATGTTCATGCACTCTAAGCAGGCGATTCAGGATTCTCGTTAAGCAGACATTGTTTCAAAGACAAGCTAAGTGAGTTCGTTCATTAACATGCAAGGCAGGTTCTATCATTCTCTTAAGAAAACATTGCAAGCAAAAACTCAGGTTATTATTAAGGCGTGCAAGAATCAGAGAACGAAGTTCTGCCCACTCACCTTGATACATAACGCCGACGCTGAGCGGGACGTTACATACTTACCAACCAACAAAAGTTTCGTCCTCGAAACTTCAAGGATAAACTTCTCGATATTCCGAGCAGCGATAGTGTCGTCCCTCGCCGTACTCAATCGAAACAGTCAAGCAATTCAAGTTCAGAAAATATTTGCACTTTGAGAATATCTATGGACTTATTGTATGGAACGCTCTTTGCAAAACCATATCGATATCTCAGAGTCATAGCAACAGATTGGGCCAGAAGATCGATTCCGCTCTGATACCATTCTGTCATATCCCGGTCCCGCCCGGGCCGCCGCTCCGCCCTGCCCCGACCCGTACGGCCGGGATTTAACGAACCGGGCACGAATCACCGTGCCTTGGTGCGCCGGCGCGAATCACCGCGCCCGTCCTGCGGGTGCGAGAGAGGAAGGGAGCTAACAAAATGGCCCGTTCGAGCTTTCGGAGGACGTGATGCCGCACGGGCCTGGGGTTGCGCCCGTGCAAGGCCAATCGTTTAAGTTGATAGTTGGCTATCATCGCATCAATCGAGTAAGCAGCAGAAAGGGACTTGTTGCAATGCAATGCATTTAGCCAACTGAGCGTTCGGGACAATAGAGGCAACTTGGGTTTCCTTTAGCAAAGGCACACATTCGTTCCATACATTATGCCCCTTTATACGATAGCATTCTCGGGGCAACAATCAAAACCAGGATTTCCGGGTCTTCGGGACTGTGGCACGCCTATCGCTCTCTCGGACGATCCAGTACCGGCAAGCAAGTAAACTGTTGGTGGGTCAGCACTTTATACAAGTACTGGTGAGATTAAACAACTGAACAGAAACAAGCATTCACTCAAACAAGCACTAAGTAATCATGTTATAAAATATTACATTACTAGTGATCTTTCTAGTTTTACCTAGGTTCGTTTCATGCAGTTCTAGCAGAGTCATATTACATTGCTTTTGGAAACATGTTTGGAAACAGAGTTTCATATTGAATATGCAAGCAAGCAAGTCGTTCATGTTTCAGGGTGTGCGCAGCGTGTCTCGTGCGACTCCAGGGTCAGATGCAAAGCTAGTCACACAATGCACAATCTTAGGGGCAGTCATCTATCCAAGCCAACACAATGACTTAGCTATATGCAGGGCGGTCCCCGAGTATCTCAGGATCGGCAGCTGGTGGAACAGCATACCAATGACTCTTTATCTGATGCTAGAGGCAGCTGTGGCTCATGGTTGCTTTCCACTATCTCTGTAGCAGCCGTGACACATGCAGCTCAGCTTTCCACCAATAGCCATTGTCCGACCGCATGCGAATGCATGGAACACTATCAAATAAACTCTAGTATGCAGACGAGACGAACCATCAGAATACAATCGTTGTTGCGGGGCAATCTGACTTATCACTTGAACAC
Source organism: Iris macrosiphon (assembly GCA_036927795.1). Lineage (NCBI taxonomy): Eukaryota > Viridiplantae > Streptophyta > Magnoliopsida > Asparagales > Iridaceae > Iris > Iris macrosiphon. The sequence continues at coordinate 126,473 of JAYESA010000281.1, forward strand.
GTTTAGGCACAGTATGGTTCTCTCGAAGCATAGACGATAGTGAACATGTTCATGCACTCTAAGCAGGCGATTCAGGATTCTCGTTAAGCAGACATTGTTTCAAAGATAAGCTAAGTGAGTTCGTTCATTAACATGCAAGGCAGGTTCTATCATTCTCTTAAGAAAATATTGCAAGCAAAAACTCAGATTATTATTAAGGCGTGCAAGAATCAGAGAACGAAGTTCTGCCCACTCACCTTGATACATAACGCCGACGCGGAGCGGGGCATTACAGTCGCCCTGCGATAGACTTCCTTCTCCTCTATGCCACCGATATCCGATCCCCCGGATTGCTTTGTATCTCCAGCTCCTCGACCGTCACGTCGATGTTAGTTGCCATGCGTAGCACCTTCTGTACCACTGGGATCCTGTCGACATCAATGACACGGCTGAGATCAAAGTCCCTGACTATCAGTCTCACCGTGAGTCTTGGTTGTCTGTCCACGACTTTGGTCTTCCACCGAAACGTGTTAACGTTCTGACGAGCTTATTCACCCTTGGCTGGCCCAACCAAGCGGACGGTAAGATTCTTCCGAGATTCAAACTCCTGAATCTGCCTGCCTTCGTGTCCTAACTTGAAGCTCCCCCATACACATGCGTCCTCAAGCAGAAAATCACGCACTATGCATGTCGTCGATGACCCACAGCTCCACCGGAGCTGTGTGAATGGTGACGCTGTGTGAATGGTGACGCTCCCATCTCAGATTGAGTTTGTTGTAAACCTTGATCTCCTTCCTGACCTTGAATTGTTGAAACCAATGTCGCTCTGTGAAGCTTTGGCAAACCACCCATCGCCAAAATTGAATCCGTGAAGCAACCCACACCTAGAGACCGACCAGCTGTCATGGGACCGACATACTGACCCTCAATATTTGCCTCATCACCATTTGTCGCTTTGTCTTGACAAACCTAATCCTTCGTAATCCTTAAAGTATCTCGAAGCCCCTTCTTAGTAAGTTTAGGACGATCCAACTCCTGTCGAATACCCCTCGAGCCTCCATCCGATGTCTGTGGCCTGCCTGTACAACTCAGCGGCTTGAGCCTGTACATGTCACAACATAAATATCCTCGAGCAAGTGGGAACCCTTCGTAAGCATCCAATCTTTGTCCCCAAACAAACTGCGACATCCATAATCTGTCAGCCTCCCCACCGAAACTAAGTTATAGGCAAACTCGGTACATGTCGTACATCCTTGAGAACGAGCTTCTCACCAAGCTCCATTATCAAGTGTACATCACCGATGCCTACAACTGCAGCCGTCCCCTTGTTGTCCATCTTCACACATCCAAACCTGCCGTCGTGGTATGAAGTAAAGATCCTCCTATATGGAGTGGCGTGATACGACGCCCCCGTGTCTATGACCCAATCGCCATCATGACACATGCCACAAGATTCCTCTGTGTCGGTTACTGTGATAATGAGATCTTCCATAGCCGTGAGATCCTCCTGATCATCCTTGCCTTTGTCCTTCTCAGCTTTGATTTTCATGCAGTTCCTCTTGATATGACCTATTTTGCCACAGTGATAGCAGCCCTCCTTGCGGTCCACAGTCGCAAGATCCCGAAAACTCTCCCTGTCCTCGTCTGTCACTTGAGTCTTCCCTTCCAGTAGGAAGCCACTAGAGCGGACTCCTGCGACGATTCTACTTGCTTACGACAGATCTCCTCGTTCAACAAGCTGGTTTTAACTGCCTCCATCGTGACAACTTGTCACGCCCCAATCCCAAAAATCGCGGGACCGGACGCGTGGCAATGGCCAGCAGTACGCACCGATGGACAACCCAATTTAATGGATCCATCAGGGCATACTTAAGCTGTAATATAACAATAAGCAGGTCCAATATAAATAGTCACAGTCTATACTAATCTCATCCACAACAGATAATCACAGATCAAATGCCAGAATAATGTAAATAAATAAACTGACAAATCACAATAAAAAGTGTCTCGGAGAACAATCCGAGAACATGTCTGATACATCAAATGAAATAGACTGGAAAGAGAATAACTAGAAACAGAAATAAAAGAATATCTCACGCCAATACTCAGGAGAAGTCCTCGGGTATGAACTCGTCCTCAGATGTCGGTACAGCTCCTGTATCTGCTCCTGTTCCTGCTTCTGCTCCTGATAATGCTCCTGTACTGTGTAACTCTAGGGGGACCTCCTCTGCTAGTCCTGGGGACAAAGTCCGGATCCAGGTCCTCAGGGGACAGCAAGGTACAGAAAATACAAGCCAAAATAAATGCAGTACAGCAAAATGCAATAAATAGGGTAAGCTATATAACCATCTATGTGAAAATGCAAGTGAGAGCATCACTAGTCTCAGGCTGAAGCCACTACAAGCTCTGTGTCTGGGAGCCGGTAGCGGTAATAAACACGTAATGTGCCTAGCTCTACGACGAGAGTCTGAGGCCTCACAATAGTAGTAGATAGATATACGAAACAGCCTGTAGCCTGTGTGTCTCTCCCCACCCCATGTAATCACACGTCTCATGTCCACGATGCACCATGTCCATGTCACGCACAATCATCTCTTAATGCAACAAGTCATCTAATATCTAAGAGTACGATGTCCATGTACTGTATCCTATACAGAATCACCACGAATATCTCGGGAAGATCCTGTCTCATGAGTAGTGTCAAGTGTCCTGGGTCAAGGTGTACTTGGTAAGACAAGTACGAGAGTATATAGTGTCACGAATGTCCATCTCTAGGTGACCGTACCCAACACCGCGTACGGTGTCGGCACCCGACTGATAATCGGACGCTAAGTACGTCACACGGTCCTAGGTTAAGCATGCACAGCAATATAATGAAGCAAGGAAAATATGTAACAATACTGCAAAGTTTGGCAAGGTACACTTGCCTGGGGTCCTGGCTCCACTGTAGCTCTGGTCTCAGTGTGATCTGCAGGTGCTACTCCGGTTGCTGAAATAAACATTACCATTAGATTCAGAAGATATCAAATAGCTAAAAACGCCTATCCTTGAGTCCAATTTGGAGACAAGGGCAGAAACGACAGTTTCGGGTCAAAACGGGGTCCACATGCGGGCCCGCTTTGCACCAAAAAGTGCGTCAGGGTCAAAGGTCTCCAAATTCTGCAAACTCAGTGTCTACAAGTCAGGAACGATGATACGAACCCAACGGAACTTTCAGAATTGGATTCCGATGAGCCGATCACAAAATCGCCCGTCAAGTGGAGCCTGTGGGGCCCACGACACGCGATTTCGTCAACGTTCTCAGAATCGGACCAAACTTGACCCACAGGACTAGCATATTGCTACGAGTCCGATGGCGCAAGTTTCGTCTCGATCCGACGTGTGTACACAAAGTTACAGCGTATTCCAGAAAGGACGGATACGAGGTGTCGTCGGCGGATACGCGTTGATTCCGGGGTGCACGCACCTCCGAATCGACTTCTGCGAAATCCCACACGACCGTATCATCGTCGCGCACAGTTCGGTAAGGACCGCGCGCGACCAAGTCGTCCCGTTTGGCGGGGCGCACTCAGTTCCGGGGTGAAACAGGGCGTTGATTTTCCTGTTTTTGGATCGCGGTGTACGATCACCACAGGACGCGATACACCGAGCGGGTTGCACGGGCACCGAGAGGGTTATACAGTCTACGCAACGCAATTTACGGAATCGAAATCGGAGTTGCGAGTCGAGAGAAACGGGTACCTGAACAGGGCTCCGTGAAGTCTGAAATTCTCGTGTCCGAATTGCGTCCAGGTCGTGTCCTCGCGTGTCCTGTACTGGTGCTGTGTCCGTCCTAGGGTTCACCGTGTCCAGCCTAGGGTTAGGATTTGGGACTCGATGCTGGAACGCCGGGGCTGACCGGAGGAGGGCGTAGACGGCCGGCTAGGGCACGGCTAGTCGGAGATGGGTGGAGGTCGGTGAGAGCTCGACGCCGGTGAAGTCGGGGTTGCTCAGTTCGGCGGGGAAGCAGATGCACCGCGCGGCCGGGTGAGGTACACAACGGCGGTTGGGACAGGCCGGAGCGGGGCGGCTGCACCGTGGGATGGTCGGCGTTGGGTTCAGCTGAGTTCGTCGACTGGATTCGATTCAGACGAAGGAGGAGGAGGACACCTGGGTCGGGGGTGGCTGCAGTCGACTCCGATGATCAGGGGCTCGAGTCGTCGGTGCAACGACGGAGGAGGCCGGGGTCGATCAAAGAGGGGAGATGTAGTCGGAGGAAGAACGGGGTGAAGGTGGTCGACTGGGTTCGTGGCGGAGGGAGGGGCTGCCGTGGTCAGGGGATCTGCACGGCGGGTCGTCGACCGAGGGTCGTCGGCCGATCGAGAGTCGTCCGGCTTGGCGACAGCGGCACGGGGGTTGAAGTCGAGGACGGAGCGGAGGGCCGAGGGGTTCGGCGGAGACGGTCTGGTACTGGTCGGCTGAGAAGGGGGAGATCCGGCGTCAGGGTGGATGAGAGAGGGGGTCGACGGCGAGGGAGCGTGCGGGGGTGGCCGGAGGGTGAGCAGCGGGTGGCCGGAGCGGAGTGGACGCGGGCGGTGCGCCGCCGGAGAGGGGTCGGCAGAGGCGGCGGAAGAGGCTGCTTAGGGTTAGGGTTAGGTTGAAATAGGGATTAGGGATTTTAGAATTAGGGTTAATTTGGAATTAGGGATTTCTTTTGCTATTCTTTTTAATTGTGGAGAAAACTTAGGAAAAATAGGTATTTATACATTACAGAAATTGGAATAGGGTTTGACCTAGGATTCGGGCCGGGTCAACGCTCCTTGGGCTGGGCTTCGGCTCTCATGGGGATGTAGGGCGTTGGCACGGATTTAATTCGGTTTAAATCGTCATGGGTCTTCAGGGCTTTAAACGGGTTTCCGGAGTCCAATAAATTCACGGAAAATTACCCTATGTCCGGTTTCCCATTTTACACCATAAAATATTATTTCCATAATATTTTAATATGAATTAACCGAAATTAAAAAATCATTGAATTACCAACGCCTAGGTTTTAATTCCCGAAAAATACCAGAAAATTGGGAAAAATCCGAAGTTAAAATTCTGAAAATCAGGGGGCTTACAATCTACCCAACTTATAAAAATTTCGTCCTCGAAATTAAAATTAGGGTAGGGCTTACTCTCTGTCAAGTCTCACTTGATTACAGTCTAAGAATTACTCTCAAGTGAGCATTACGGTCTCTACCCAACTTATAATTTACCCTTCTATTATCTAAGACTATTCATCTAATAATCTATGCCCTGTTATTGAATCCTCCAGTCTTGAACACCAAACATATCCCTATGGTATTCCCTTAATCATATATAAAAGGGTCATCAACATTACGGCCGGCCGGTGGGGTATATCTAGTACTGTCTATATATCAAGCTTATACCCAGCACGAGATGTCGTCTTTCCGAAATAAGGGAAGACGGAGATCAATAATAAAGAGTTCAAGGGTGAGGTAATAGAATAGAAGTATCAGGATCAAGGCGTTTAACGAATTCAAATGGGATTTGTCAAGACAATTGTGGATTGAATTCCTATTCGGGTAATCCTTTGTTCGCATGTTCGTATTAGTACAGTTATGTAACTGATACGATATGCTCAGACCTATCTAGAGGGCAAGTACATTTATCTACTAATCACTATATATCTCAATCCACGTGAAGTAGTATTACGAAGAGCGAACCAAAATGCACTAAGGTTGATCAGACCGTAGTACACTGATTCTGAATAGACAATTGTATTAGTGTGTCGACCCACTAATACAGATGTCATGAACAAGCTTGATAAAGAATGAGCTCGCAAAACTAGGCTATATTAGCAGCATAAGTCAAGGTAGTACAACAAATATGAGTACGCTAGATGATGAGGGAAGGAGGTACAACTTAATGAAGTTCACAAAACAACACAAAATAAGCACAAACACAAAAGACTCTATAATCTCTACTGTTATCAATTATAAGCAAGTTCAAAATTACAAAGATTAAGGCTGAGGTCACGAACCAATAGGCACGAGATAAAACAATCTAGAAACAGAAAACTACGAAGAATTACGCGCATTAGCTACTCCATGAGTCTGCGCGTCCTCTGAAGTCATTGCTGGAGCTTGTTCACGTCCTTGCAGTTGATTCCTCTGCTGCTGTTGAGCCTGCTGGAAGAGTGTTGCTTGTGGTGCCAAGGGTGGCCTCGGCTGATTCCCTCCTGCTGGTGGTCTAACTCCTTCAACTCTCGTTCGCGGTGCTTCAAATGCTGGAGAGGCTGGCCTTGGTGCTGGTAACGCTTGTTGGTTGTTCATTGGTGCTCTGTCTCGACGTTCGGGGCATTCCTTCTTTAAATGCTGACTGGATCCGCAAGCTAAGCATAATTTCCTTTTGCGTCTGCACTCGTCCTCAATATGGCCTCGCTTGCGACAATATTGACAGATAGGTAGTGCCTGCGGAGATGCTTCTGGTGGCTGGTGTACGTGAGGTCTTTGTGTAGCTTCTTCCTGTGGTGCTCCGGTTGGTGCTGATGTGACTGGTCGATGAATCCTCACTGCTTTCTCTCGATGCTGAAGACAATCCTTGGCTAAGTGTTGGTTGGACGCGCATATCAAGCATAATCCTAACTTGCGTCTGTATTCTCTTTCAGTATGGCCTATCTTGCGGCAATGTTGACAAGTAGGAAGGAATGAGGCTCTTGGTGCTGCCCTTGGTGGTGGATTCATCTGTGGTCGCTTTGCAGCTCTTTCCTGTTGTGCTTGGTCTGGTGCTGATGCATACGGCCGCTTCTGGCTGGACTCCATCCTTGTGTCACACTCCATGGGTCTTGCTGTAGTAAGAACATGCTCGTCTAAGGTAGTTGCAGTGGGGCTGATTAACTTCCGTAACTCCGAGCTAAATCTATTGATGAACTTCTCCACTTGGTTTTGCTGAGCTTCTTCCTGAACCTTCTGATGGGCTTGCATCATCGCGTAGAACATTCGAAACATTTGTTGTTCGTCCATAGCCTGCCCTTGTGGAACGGTAGGCGTCGGTGGAGCCAACTGCGTCGATGGTGGAACGTCATCTTCCGGGATTCTCGAGGCCTGCTGACTTGCTTGCTGTGATGATGGACCTTCACTAACTGGTGTCCCTTCATCTTCGTTGGTTACCACAGCATCTCGTGGTGATCTTGCAGGAGTCTCGTTGTTTGATCGTAAATCCATAACTCTGCAACCAAAATAAACAATAAGAGGCGTACAGAAATCAAGGCAGGATGTAAGTCAAGAATAAACTCGAGTCCGATATAGATATCAAGAACGTTTCAAGCAAGTGGATGAGATCCTAGAAACTTATCCTATTCTTACTGCAGGCTTGCTCGGTCCCTAAGTTGAAACCGAACAATTTAGTCGTAGACCTGCATGGGCCACCACAAAAACCATGTCACGCCCCAATCCCAAAAATCGCGGGACCGGACGCGTGGCAATGGCCAGCAGTACGCACCGATGGACAACCCAATTTAATGGATCCATCAGGGCATACTTAAGCTGTAATATAACAATAAGCAGGTCCAATATAAATAGTCACAGTCTATACTAATCTCATCCACAACAGATAATCACAGATCAAATGCCAGAATAATGTAAATAAATAAACTGACAAATCACAATAAAAAGTGTCTCGGAGAACAATCCGAGAACATGTCTGATACATCAAATGAAATAGACTGGAAAGAGAATAACTAGAAACAGAAATAAAAGAATATCTCACGCCAATACTCAGGAGAAGTCCTCGGGTATGAACTCGTCCTCAGATGTCGGTACAGCTCCTGTATCTGCTCCTGTTCCTGCTTCTGCTCCTGATAATGCTCCTGTACTGTGTAACTCTAGGGGGACCTCCTCTGCTAGTCCTGGGGACAAAGTCCGGATCCAGGTCCTCAGGGGACAGCAAGGTACAGAAAATACAAGCCAAAATAAATGCAGTACAGCAAAATGCAATAAATAGGGTAAGCTATATAACCATCTATGTGAAAATGCAAGTGAGAGCATCACTAGTCTCAGGCTGAAGCCACTACAAGCTCTGTGTCTGGGAGCCGGTAGCGGTAATAAACACGTAATGTGCCTAGCTCTACGACGAGAGTCTGAGGCCTCACAATAGTAGTAGATAGATATACGAAACAGCCTGTAGCCTGTGTGTCTCTCCCCACCCCATGTAATCACACGTCTCATGTCCACGATGCACCATGTCCATGTCACGCACAATCATCTCTTAATGCAACAAGTCATCTAATATCTAAGAGTACGATGTCCATGTACTGTATCCTATACAGAATCACCACGAATATCTCGGGAAGATCCTGTCTCATGAGTAGTGTCAAGTGTCCTGGGTCAAGGTGTACTTGGTAAGACAAGTACGAGAGTATATAGTGTCACGAATGTCCATCTCTAGGTGACCGTACCCAACACCGCGTACGGTGTCGGCACCCGACTGATAATCGGACGCTAAGTACGTCACACGGTCCTAGGTTAAGCATGCACAGCAATATAATGAAGCAAGAAAAATATGTAACAATACTGCAAAGTTTGGCAAGGTACACTTGCCTGGGGTCCTGGCTCCACTGTAGCTCTGGTCTCAGTGTGATCTGCAGGTGCTACTCCGGTTGCTGAAATAAACATTACCATTAGATTCAGAAGATATCAAATAGCTAAAAACGCCTGTCCTTGAGTCCAATTTGGAGACAAGGGCAGAAACGACAGTTTAGGGTCAAAACGGGGTCCACATGCGGGCCCGCTTTGCACCAAAAAGTGCGTCAGGGTCAAAGGTCTCCAAATTCTGCAAACTCAGTGTCTACAAGTCAGGAACGATGATACGAACCCAACGGAACTTTCAGAATTTGATTCCGATGAGCCGATCACAAAATCGCCCGTCAAGTGGAGCCTGTGGGGCCCACGACACGCGATTTCGTCAACGTTCTCAGAATCGGACCAAACTTGACCCACAGGACTAGCATATTGCTACGAGTCCGATGGCGCAAGTTTCGTCTCGATCCGACGTGTGTACACAAAGTTACAGCGTGTTCCAGAAAGGACGGATACGAGGTGTCGTCGGCGGATACGCGTTGATTCCGGGGTGCACGCACCTCCGAATCGACTTCTGCGAAATCCCACACGACCGTATCATCGTCGCGCACAGTTCGGTAAGGACCGCGCGCGACCAAGTCGTCCCGTTTGGCGGGGCGCACTCAGTTCCGGGGTGAAACAGGGCGTTGATTTTCCTGTTTTTGGATCGCGGTGTACGATCACCACAGGACGCGATACACCGAGCGGGTTGCACGGGCACCGAGAGGGTTATACAGTCTACGCAACGCAATTTACGGAATCGAAATCGGAGTTGCGAGTCGAGAGAAACGGGTACCTGAACAGGGCTCCGTGAAGTCTGAAATTCTCGTGTCCGAATTGCGTCCAGGTCGTGTCCTCGTGTGTCCTGTACTGGTGCTGTGTCCGTCCTAGGGTTCACCGTGTCCAGCCTAGGGTTAGGATTTGGGACTCGATGCTGGAACGCCGGGGCTGACCGGAGGAGGGCGTAGACGGCCGGCTAGGGCACGGCTAGTCGGAGATGGGTGGAGGTCGGTGAGAGCTCGACGCCGGTGAAGTCGGGGTTGCTCAGTTCGGCGGGGAAGCAGATGCACCGCGCGGCCGGGTGAGGTACACAACGGCGGTTGGGACAGGCCGGAGCGGGGCGGCTGCACCGTGGGATGGTCGGCGTTGGGTTCAGCTGAGTTCGTCGACTGGATTCGATTCAGACGAAGGAGGAGGAGGACACCTGGGTCGGGGGTGGCTGCAGTCGACTCCGATGATCAGGGGCTCGAGTCGTCGGTGCAACGACGGAGGAGGCCGGGGTCGATCAGAGAGGGGAGATGCAGTCGGAGGAAGAACGGGGTGAAGGTGGTCGACTGGGTTCGTGGCGGAGGGAGGGGCTGCCGTGGTCAGGGGATCTGCACGGCGGGTCGTCGACCGAGGGTCGTCGGCCGATCGAGAGTCGTCCGGCTTGGCGACAGCGGCACGGGGGTTGAAGTCGAGGACGGAGCGGAGGGCCGAGGGGTTCGGCGGAGACGGTCTGGTACTGGTCGGCTGAGAAGGGGGAGATCCGGCGTCAGGGTGGATGAGAGAGGGGGTCGACGGCGAGGGAGCGTGCGGGGGTGGCCGGAGGGTGAGCAGCGGGTGGCCGGAGCGGAGTGGACGCGGGCGGTGCGCCGCCGGAGAGGGGTCGGCAGAGGCGGCGGAAGAGGCTGCTTAGGGTTAGGGTTAGGTTGAAATAGGGATTAGGGATTTTAGAATTAGGGTTAATTTGGAATTAGGGATTTCTTTTGCTATTCTTTTTAATTGTGGAGAAAACTTAGGAAAAATAGGTATTTATACATTACAGAAATTGGAATAGGGTTTGACCTAGGATTCGGGCCGGGTCAACGCTCCTTGGGCTGGGCTTCGGCTCTCATGGGGATGTAGGGCGTTGGCACGGATTTAATTCGGTTTAAATCGTCATGGGTCTTCAGGGCTTTAAACGGGTTTCCGGAGTCCAATAAATTCACGGAAAATTACCCTATGTCCGGTTTCCCATTTTACACCATAAAATATTATTTCCATAATATTTTAATATGAATTAACCGAAATTAAAAAATCATTGAATTACCAACGCCTAGGTTTTAATTCCCGAAAAATACCAGAAAATTGGGAAAAATCCGAAGTTAAAATTCTGAAAATCAGGGGGCTTACACAACTCAACCAGTCACGAAGTTGCTCACCGACACCACCAACGTCTCCCAGCTTTTCGGCCGAGAACTCAAAAGCAAAAGGGACTGAAGCTCATCTTCAATCACCATCTTTATTGCAGACAGCTGATTGATAATACCTTGAACCTCGTTCAGATATTGTGCCACTTGGGCACCCTCCGTGTACTTCGAGTTGACGAGTTGGCGAATCAGAAACGCCATGTAGCCAGCCGTCTTCCTTTCGTACAGCGAATGTAACTCCTTCCACAATGCTTTTTTCGAATTCTCTATGGACATGTGGTGAAACACCGAGTCGTCTAGCCATTGGCGGATGAATTCAACGGCCTTCCGATCTAGTTGTTTTCAGTCTTCAGCAGCTTTGTCCGATGGATTAGCGTTGTCGCCCTCCAACGAACCATGCAAGTCCTTGTACCAGAGTAAATCACCCATCCTTGGCTTCCAAATCGTCCAATTTCCCCTATGAGGGTGATCATACGAGTGTTCATCTACTCCGTAGACATAGTTGACAGAACCAAAATCAGTAGCTCTAATACCAGATGTTGGAAATCGGACACGTCCTTCAAGCGTTCTGACACCGTGTCTGAGAGTGTCCGCAGCGAAAACTTAAGGCTAACCTTCCTGAGATAACCAACCCCTGTCTAACGAATACCAAGCACATATAAAAACAAGTATATGACGGTGACTACGTCACCTGGACAAATTCCAACATTTATAACTCAGATAAAATTATAAGATTGACAAAATCAATGTTGAACTATTTGCCCTAATAGATTCAACCCCTTACCACACTCAAGAAGAAAGGAAAGATATTATAATTGAAATCACTCACCAACCCGTAGCAATCTTCTTGAGCGAAGGCGACGACTCCTCGATCAGATCTTTTTTTTTCTTTTCTCTTGGATGACGAAGTCCTAAGAGTACAGTACAGACTTTCTCTTAGATTTTCTGTGGACGAGCACCCCGAATCTCCAACTTGTACTATATTTTGTGCCTCCACCCTCCTCCTATATTTATAGAATAAGAAATACTATTTTAGGTCATAATATGATATCCTAAATAGAAAATCTTAAGATAAGAATCATATTCCACCTAAAATAGCCAAACACCAATTATGGACTTCCAAATATGGTCAAATTAAATATTTGATACAAATTTAAAATCTATTGAAATCTTACATTTATTGTAGATTTTTAAATTATATCAAATTAAATCTTTGACCATACCAAATCCAGATTGGACTCCAACATGTTTATGATCACTATATATATATATATATATATATATATATATATATATATATATATATATATATATATATATATAAGCGCGTTGCACGTATTAACAGACTTATAGTCAAAACTTGTTCATTTTTCAATGAATTAATGATGCTAAACAAAGTCCATTTTTTAATGTCTCATTTTTAGACAATCAATGCATTTAAAAGCTGTTTTAATTAGGAATACCAAAGGACAATTCTTGTATTTACCTAAATACTCCTATTAATTTTAATTAATCTTTTTAATTAGTAATTATAATAAAGGGTATTTTTGGAAAAGAAACTTTCACGGTGAAGCCTACTTTTGGCATTATATAGTAGAATATATATATATATATATATATATATATATATATATATATATATAGTATGAAGGTTAATATGAATCATAATATTCATTTTTTCTAAATGAATCATGCACATGTGGACCAATAGGAATAAAGTGTAATAGTGAATATGGGTGCATGGGAAGTAGGAATCCATTCCTATTGGTCATGACTCATTTAGAAAAAAAATGAATATTATGGTTCATATTCCGTTTATCTCTCTCTCTCTCTCTCTCTCTCTATATATATATATATATATATATATATATATATATATATATATATATAAAGACGTAGTAGTTTGTGGAATCCTAATTTTTTTTAATCTTAGACTGTTGTTCGATCTATCCTAAGGCAGAGTCACGCAATATATATATATATATATATATATATATATATATATATATATATAAAAAGACGTAGTAGTTTGTGTAACCCTAATTTTTTTTAATCTTAGACGGTTGTTCGATCTATCCTAAGACAGAGTCATGCAATATATATATATATATATATATATATATATAAAGACGTAGTAGTTTGTGTAACCCTAATTTTTTTTTAATCTTAGACGGTTGTTCGATCTATCCTAAGGCAGCGTCACGCAATTTGGACCATTGCTACCTACAACGGACAAATGAACTCAAGACGTTTGTACATTTTACACGCTTTCCTTACAAGTTGTGGAAGAAAAGAAATCAAAATCAAATTTCATAAATTATAGCATAGGTGCATGTGTATATAACATGGACAACGTCTTTTTCCACTGGTTTACATGGAGTATGACTCTCTTAATATTTTTTGCACCCACGAAAGGATACGAACTAATTATTCTACCTTGCAAAATAAATTTTAATGACAGTCGTGTCCTTTATATCGTACATTTATTTATTCAAGTCTGCTTTATGAAGATAGACTTTATTAAGTCTTTTTGCGCTCATGAAAGGACATGACTAGTTTAATTTTTAAAATAAATTGAGGATATGACTATCATTAAACTCACCACTAGTTAAGCATTGTGGTCTTCTTAAGCCCTCCTTTTTTTTTTTTTTTTAAATAAATTGATGAGTTTAATTAATGATAGTCATATCCTCAATTTTTTTCAAAATTTAATGCAAGAAAAGCGTACAACCGCAAAAACGATATCTATTATTTTTTTCTTCTTCTTGAATTAGACTTCAACGTGCAATTTCTTTTCCTTTCTGGAACACTCTCGCCCCTAATGTTATCCATGTTACATTAGAAAACCTAGTTCCTTTTGGTGCTCACAAAAAAATAGGACACAGGAGTACATTTTCAAAAAATTTTGTTACATCTATGAAGTTTGCATAACCTAGCATTACTTTTCGCTAAGCCCACAAACAAATCTTCACACACACTCTCTCTCTCTCTCTCTTGTGTATAATGTTTAGTGAACATCCTTGATCAGTCTTCTTATTTTTATTGACAACATTAAATGACAGCTTAACTGTTGATAACATTAATTCTGTTAGAATAAACGAAAGAAGAAAATAAGAAAAAGGAGAAAAGATTTCTTATTTGTGTAATCCTATAGTGAAGACAAATACTTATTTATACAACCCAATGAAGGTGTAATACTAATCTCTAATCAATGCGGGACTAAATTATAAAGTGAGAATCCAACTCTTTACTAACCCACATTATAACACTCCTCCTTTGGATGACCACCATTTCTAAGCCTATTGTCTCGTTAAAACTTTGCCAGAAAAATTCATTAGGACAAAACCTGTGCAAAAGAAAAGAGTACAATTTTTAGGATGACTTAGATAGGTGTTGGACAAGCTTAATGTTGTCTTATTAAAACCTTGTCAGAAAAAATCAATTGAAAAAAAAAAATCCATGACTAAGTAAAAAGAGTACAACGAGTCATAATCCATACAAAATGTATCTTCCCCTGAAAATAATCACTCCCCCTTGTCACGTCCCGATCTCCCGTAGGAATCAGCCGTCGCCGCTGGACGCAAATCACCGCGCCAGCGCTCCCGCGGGACGATCGTTTCCATCGTGACGCGATGCCGCGCGAGCCTGGAGTTGCGCCCGCGCGAGGCAAATACCGAAACGGCTGTTGATAAGTAGTTCGCAGAGTCGCCATAGCGGAAACATAGAATAAACACATGTATTGAATCCAAAATAAGCTCTTTATTAGTATGAAATAAATATTACAAGCGGCGCTAAGCCGAGATTACAAGTCGCTCATGCTCTCTCTCTCTCTCTACAATGAATATGCCCTTGTATATGTGATGATGTTCCCATACATTATGTCTCATATATGTGAGCTCCAGGTCCGCGCGCCACGCTCCAAGATGCCAAGTGCGGTCCAGCGCCTCATTGCGTTAAGCGATCTCTGAATCCGTACAAGTTCTTCCTGCACCCTGCATGCAATCTGGTTGGGTATCAGTACATTGAATGCACTGGTGGGGAGGCCTCTCGTCCAAGCCACAAAACAACATGTTCATTAGTTATGTGCACCGACTGGTTATGTTATCTTTCTAGTCTTTGCCTTAGGATCAGTTATATGGCAATATAATGAAGTGATATCCGTGTCTGCTCAATAGTGTCGTAATAATGAACAACTGAATTCGTCTTACCGTTTCTTACCATTCGGCCTTCCCTGTCATAAGCAGCAGTATGAATAATGATCTACTGAATAGCGAAGAACATCTATGAAATCCAAGTGTTACGTTTGTGTCTCTGCCTCAGACCTGTTTTACTCGAACTATGTTATATACCGTGCATCCATTCTAGATATGTAAAGTGCCGTGTAAATATACTCCTTCACGTTTCTCCTCTTATGAATGCGGATAGCCGCTATTCATGCATGACTTATCTATATGAACGTCACTGGCTCTGTTAGCCATATTGGACAAGATCTGGGATGGAACGGCTGTCTTTCCAGCTCGGTTGCTAGCCTTGCTGGGCGTCCCGAACCATCCGACGAGTCGACGACCATCCAGGTCGGTAGCAAGCCTTACTGGATGTCCCGTACTCGCCCGCTAGTACTTCAGCTAGCGTATTACCAGGACTACACTGGCATTGTCCTCCCGGATCGACACGATTCGAATGTCTCAACAATCGTGTCGAGAACTCATCTCTACCTGGTACGCAATCAGTTGTCCGTGACCATGCAACTACTCCCCCACTTCTAATCCTAGCTGAGAACAACTCGGTTCGATCTTGCCGAGGACTACACTCGGATCTTTCTTCTTTGCGCAGCTCTCTGATTAGAGACTACCTTGATGATATGGATATCCCAAGTACTTTCTTTTCTTTTCTTCTCTTGACTCGGAACGACTACTTGATAGTCTTCCTCGTCTATGTATGCAACACGATTATACTCTATCCCATGTTATATTTCGAACGGTGCGATGCCTCAGTATGAACTCAAACTACTTTTGTGGCATATATAAGAAACTACTTTGTTTCAACTCAATAGTTCGATTACATAAATAAAAAGTAAGATCTCCATGTTCTATACAATGATAAGACGGGGTTATTCCCTTAGCTATGTGCGTTCATCTCTTTTTATTAGCATGCAAAGGTTATCGCTTAAAAACTAGCATGTATCATTCCTTTTCTTAAGTGTGCAGCTAAGTAGGGACATGTTCACTGGGGCCACCCACCTTTACGATGAATCGCACCGGCCGAATCAGACTCCGAGCGGGCCTCTGAAAGTCTAAGTCTGAACTCCATTTGAAGATCCAAGTATGAATGCCTTTGCATCGAACAAGTCATCTCGCTGAGCAAGGCAGGTCAGTTCGCTACACTTGTGCCGTTTGAATCGGCCCTCCGTGTTGAGCGGAGTGGGTCGTTACATCCCTGATAATTTTGATCCTGAATAGTCAGCTGATGACGACGTCGCATTCCAATTCCATGAACTAGTTTCTGAAAAGTTAACTTTGGCAACGATTTGGTGAACAAGTCTGCAAGATTATCACTTGAGTGAACTTATTGGACGTCAATATCAAAGTTCTTCTAAAGTTTACGAGTATAAAAAAACTTCGGTGAGATATGCTTGGTCATGTCTCCTTTAACCAATCCACCTTAAATTTGTGCAATACATGCTGCATTATCCTCATGAATAACAGTAGGAGTATCTGTGGTAGAAGAAACATGACAGGAGCTACGAATGTGTTGAATCAACGATCTGAGCCAAATACATTCTCTACTTGCTTCTTGGAGACGCAATATTTCTGAGTGATTTGAGGAGGTAGCAACCATTGTTTGTTTTGTTTGTCACGCCCCAGTCCCAAAATACGTAGGACTAGGACTACGTAACATGCCAGCTATGCATTCGACCAGACTCTGGTCCGACTCGAATACGTATAAGCTGTATTATAATGGTCACTATCTAAATAATTAAGTAAATATAAATATCTATGCCTCAATCCACAATGAACAGAATACAAAATAATGAGCTACACATGCTAAAGTAGGCCGCCCAGTAACACCCAAACTCGAATAGACTCGAGAAAGAAATACGAGTCTATAAAACTATGCTACATCAACAGATGAATAAACAATATAAATAAATAACCATAACTCCGGTGGATATGATATAAGTACCTGGTATTAATGCCTGCAAGACAAGCAACTCCATCAGCAACTCCAAAGGCTCCGTAACCGTTTGTGCTGCAAAAACTGGCAGGGGACCAGGTCCTCAGAGGAACGTAACAAGGTACAAGAAACAACATGCCAAAGTAAAACAGTATAATGCCACATACTCAAGGGTAAACTAATATAACCATCTAAGTGAAATACAATTGAGAGCATCACTAGTACTTAGGCTAAAACCACTACAAGCTCTGTATCGGGGAGCCGGTAGCAGTAATATCAGGTAATGGGCCAAGCTCTGGAACAGAGACTAAAGCACCTCAATAATAAAGTGTATATATATATATATATATATATATATATATATATATATATATATATATATATGTGTGTGTGTGTGTGTAATCAGCCTGTAGCTTGTGTGTCTCTTTCCACCCAATGTAATCATACGTCTCATGTCCACAACGTCTCATGTCCATAACACGCAAGATCATGACCTCTAGCTAGTGCAACGAGTCATAATAATGTCTATATAATATGCAAGTCTCATATCACGAATCATGTAAGCCTATACAGAATCATCATGAATAACTCAAGAAAGATTCTGCCACATAAAATAGTGTCAAGTGTCCTAGGGTATGGCGTACTTGGTAAAGCAAGCACGTAAAAATAGGATCGTGGAATCAACTCTCTAAGTGACATTGCACGACTCCGCATACGGCGTCGACCCCCGAATCTTGTTCGGACACTAAGCAATATCTCACTGTCCTAGGGTAAACACACACATCACATATCAAATAACTATAATAGCTAAATAAGATAATAAAGCCAAGGAACTGTGATACATCATGGCAAGGTACATTTGCCTGGGTTCTAAACTCCGTCAACTGCTCCTGAAAAATTGGAATCTGTACGTACATCTCCGGATGCTGAAACAAACATCACCAATATTCTCAGAATACTAGAAATAGCTATGATTGACTACCCATAAGTCCAATTTGAACACAGGGGCAAAATTGACAGTTTTGGGTCAAAGCGGGATCCACATATGGCCCACTTTGCACCGTAAAACGTGTTAAAGACAAAGTTCTCCAAATTCGTCTAACTTAGTGTCTACGAGTCCAGAACGGCGATACGAACCCAACAAAATATCCAGAACTGGATTCTGATGAGCAGATCACATAATCGTCCGTCATGTGGAACCGTGGGGCCCACGAAATGACGTTTCGTCAACATTCTCAGAATCGAACCAAACTTGGGTCACAGGACCATCGTAATGCTGCGAATCCGATGGCTAAAGTTTCGTTGTGAAACGACATGCACACACAAAATTAGGACGAGTGTCAGAACATGTCGATACGGTATTTTTCGACGGATATGCGTTGATTTCGGCGTGCACGCACATCCAAATCAAGTTTCGCGAAAGCCCATACGTCCGCGTTGACGATACGCGCCTTTTAGTGCAACTCGCATACGACAAAGTCACCTCGTTTGGCGGGATGCACCCCGTAGCACGAGACTTTAGGTGTTTTAAAAACAAGTTTTTGGTCGTTTTGGAACAAGAATTATTTAACCATTATAGCAAACTAATTAAAACTAAAAGAACAGTAATTTTTTTGGTTATATTGTAAATAAGTTCCTTTAATTATATTTTGAAATTAATTAACGAGTTGGTGGCAAATTGGACATGAACATGGGTACTTGGATTGAAATTCTAAACTGTTTTCGAACAGTTTTTCGGCCAACTTTCGGTCGATTTTTCGATCAAACTGGGGATCCTAAATTCGTTCCACTTGAAGGAAATCCTAGAGGGTTAGGTTGTGAACATACCAGTGAAGATAGGACACAAATCGGACGAGCGAGGAGGGCAGAGGCTGCACGAGAAGGAGGGGCCGCAAGTACTGTGCGTGCGCGCGGGGGCGGACGCTCTGCTCTGACGCCACGGCGCAGCTGCGCGTGCGGCGGGGCTGCGGGCAGCGCCGGGTGTCACGCCCCGATCTCTCGCAGGCAAATCAGCCGTTCCCGCTAGTTGAGAATCACCGCGCCAGCGCTCCCGTGGAACGATCGCTTGACCCATCCGAGCATGATGCCGCACGAGCGTGAGCCACGCCCGTGCAAGGCCGTGGTTCATTGGCTGGCGGTAAGAGTTCTAAGCCACAGAGTCGCACAGATTGTCCGAGTGCAGCAGAGTCATGAACGCATAGGCGATCGGTAACAAGTTCACTGAGTTGACAATATAGCGGAAGCATTGAATAACACAAGTTGAAGTAAAGTAACTCTTTATTGATATAACAAGTGTTACAGGCGGGGCATGGCCGAGATTACAAGTCGCTCAAGCCTCTCTCTCTGAAATAGTAAAAGTGTGCCAAGTGGCTACAATTATGGATGATTATACAGGCGATGTTCAGACAAGTTCCAATATTATATCTTGTATATGTGCTTCAGTTCCGGACGCAGTGCCTCAAGGCTTCAGAGTGATCTCCTGGCCTTAGCACGCACGAAGGAGGCATCCGCACTGAACGAGGTTCTACCGCACCTTGCAAACGATCTGGTGGATTATCAGTACATTGAATGCACTGGTGGGGAGGCTACTCGTCCGCTAGAGAAATCCAAACACGTAATATAGGTTCCGTGCGCCAACTATTATGTTGTCTTTCTAGTTGCCTTAGGATCAGTTTCATGCAAGATTTGAATAGCCTAACTCGTGTGGCAGTGCGCCGTGCGACATGAGAGAAAACACGGCGTCACCACCCCATTTCCAGAGCCGGGTATTTTTTTTTAATTTAGTTAATTGTGTATTTATTTATAATTAATTGTATTTATATTTAATTAATGATTGTATTATTTTTATATTGATTATTTTAGGGTTTTGGCTAGCCTGGACCCATGTCAGACCCTAGTGGACCCATGTCCGACCCAACCCACACCCTTGTGAGACTTATTTTTGGGTTTAAAAATATTTATTATATTTTTAGTGGGTTAGTTGGAGAGATTTGGAGTTAGTTTGAGTGCTTTTGGAACCCAAAACCCAAGTTATGAGGGCATTTTGGGTATTTTGGAACTTTGGAAACCCTTATTACATGTTGTGGCCGGCCTAATTCCAGTCCCAGACCCGTGTAACAGCAGCTCCCCCTCCCCCCATTCTTCTTCTTTACTTCTTCTTCTTCTCCACTCTTTCCTCCTTCTTCTTTTCTTCTTCCCACTTCCAAACAAGTAAGTTTTTCCTTTTTCTTTCCTTCCTTCTTCCATTTCTTCTACTTATGTGAACCCTAACCCTACATTCTTCCCCAACCTAGGTGGGTAGAGCTTAGATTTGGTGTTGGAGCTTGGATTGGGAGCTTGGAAGCTAGTTGTGGTAGATTTGGAGCTTTTTGGAGACTTTGGCTTGGGATTCCAACTCCCAAGAGGTAAACCCTAATTTTTCCTCTTGTAATTACTTTTATATAGTATAATTAATAGTTTAGAACCTTCCTAGACCCTTAGGCTACCCGTGGGAGGAAGTTGGAACTAGTTTGGTTGTATTTGGAGACTTTAACACTAGATTTTGTGTCAATTTCGGGTGGAATCCGAAATTGACCCAATTTTGGGTGATGCCCTAGGTTAGACGGACCTAGGTAGATGTTGTCGGGTGTCTTGAGGGTGAGTGCGTGTCTCTGTTCGGACACAGGAAGTCGTGTCGCGGAGAAATGGGCATTTCGGACGTTTTTGGAATTTTCGTCGTCGCCGATTCTAAGTGCGTGCGCGTTTTTGCCACGGACCTAGAATCAATGCGGTAGCATTTTTTCTAGGATCTAGGCATCGTTTAGAACCCGTGGGTAAATTTTGGGCCAATTTCGAGTTGGTTTGGTATGCGTTTCAGGAGGTTTTCCGAACCGCACACCGCGTGTTCGTCGAAATGACCGAACAGCCATTTCGACTTGGTTTCTTAGTTTTGGGCTTGTGCGCGCATTGGGTTAGCATCGGAGAGTGTGTGCTAGAATTCTCGAGCTATATTTTATATATTTATAGGTGTTTGTGCGTGTCGGGGTCGTTGGGCGCGCGTTGGTGGGCGTTGTTGTGGGCGTTGTGTGTGTGGTGTGTTTATATATATATATATATATATATATATATATATATATTTGTGTGTGTGTTTCTATATATATATTTATATATTTATATATGTATGTGTGAATATATATATATATGTGAGTGTGTTAGTGAGTGTTTGTGTGAGTGTGTGTTGGTGTTAGTGTATGTGGTTGTGTGTTTGTGTGAGTGTGTGCAGTTCTATGCAGCAGCAGCAGCAGTTCATGCAGGCAGTAGCAGCAGCATTCGCAGGCGCAGCGCGTAGCTTAGCAAGGGAGAGGGAGCTAAGTAAGTGAATAGATAGATAGGTATCTATGGTTTAATAGATAAATAGTTAGATTGATGGATAGATGGATTAAGAAATAGATAGATATCTAGAGAAATAGATAGATTGATAGTTAGATGGATAACTAAATAGATAGATAGGTATTAGATAGTTATATTGTCACGCCCCAGTCCCAAAATGCCGAGGGACTGAGCACGTGAGCAATGGCCAACAGCACGCACCGATAGACAACCCAATTTAATGGATCCATCAGGGCATGCTTAAGCTGTAGTCTAGCAGTACTAAGTACAAGTCTCAGGTATTTCTAATCTCATCCACCAAATAAACACAGATTAAAAGCCAGAAAATAATATAATGGAATTAAATATGCAATATCAAATAAGGTTATCTCGGGAAACAATCCGAGAATTATTCTGTTACAATTAAGGAAACATAAACTGGAAATAAAATGCTGAAAAGGAAATACTGTGTAGCTGAAGCCGGTGCTCAGGTGAAGTCTTCTGCAACTATCTCGTCCTCGGTTCCGGGTTCTGCTCCAAGGAGTGCTCCTGTACCGTACACCTCGGGGAAGTTCTCCTCGGCTATACCTGGGGACATAGTCCATTCCAGGTCCTCAGGGGACATAACAAGGTACAGAAAATACAAGCCAAAACATATGCAGTGTAGCAATAAAATAAACAGCAGGGTAAATATGTAAACCAGCTAGTGATATGCAAGTGAGAGTTTTAGTCATACTCAGGCTGACTACTACAGGATCAGTGTCGAAGAAGCCATAGCAGTATTTTCTCGAGGAGCCAGTAAGGAACCAAAGCTCTGTGTCAGAGTCTAAGGAACCGCCAGATATAAGTATTTATATTATATTATATTCAGCCTTGATATGACAACACTCTCCCCACCCCATGAAATCTCATGTCACAGTTCCAGAAAATATCAGGTACAAGTCACGCAAGTTTGAACTAATGCAATGAGTCAGGCTAGAATCTAAGCATGTAAACTGGAAATGACAAGAAAATGTAACCTATACGAAATCACCAGGTATATCTCAGGCAATTCCGTCACATGAAGAGTGTCAGGTGTCCTGGGTTGAGTAGTTTAAACAAGTTACAAATGAATCTACAAGAAATCAAGTAAAATACTATAACCAGAATTATCTGAGAATTGGCAAGCTTTACTTGCCCACTGATGTATAAACAAGTCCAGAAAATAGCTAGCAAAGCTGAAAGTTTTGGCAAGGTACACTTGCCT
Source organism: Iris macrosiphon (assembly GCA_036927795.1). NCBI lineage: Eukaryota > Viridiplantae > Streptophyta > Magnoliopsida > Asparagales > Iridaceae > Iris > Iris macrosiphon. The sequence goes on from JAYESA010000281.1 coordinate 148,990, forward strand.
GTGGTTCCGGCTCGGTTCGCAGTTCTGACTTCGGCAGAAATTGCAGGCGGTACTCCGGTTGCTGAAATAAACATCACCATTAGATCCAGAAAATATCAATCAGCTAGAAACGTCTGTCCTTGGGTCCAATTTGGAGACAAGGGCAAAACGGTAATTTTGGGCTAAAACGGGGTCCACCGGTGGGCCCGCTTTGCACCGAAAAACGTGTCCGGGTCAACGGTCTCCAAATTCACCAAACTCAGTGTCAACAGGTCAGAAACGCTGATACGAACCCAACGGAACTTTCAGAATTGAATTCCGATGAGCCGATCAGGAAATCGCCCGTCGAGCGGGGCCTGTGGGGCCCACGACACGCGATTTCGTCAACGTTCTCAGAATCGAACCAAACTTGACCCACAGGACCAGCGCATCGCTACGAGTCCGATGGCGCAAGTTTCGTCTCGATCCGACGTGTGTGCACAAAGTTAGGTCGAATTGCAGAAAATGCGGATACGGGGCGATGTCCGCGGATACGCGTTGATTCCGGTGTGCACGCACACCCGAATCAGCTTCCGCGAAATACCACACGTCCGTATCGACGAGGCGCACGTATCTGTGAAGACCGAGCGCGACCAAGTCGTCCCGTTTGGCGGAGCGTACTCGGTTCCGGGGTAAAACAGGGTCTGGTTTTTCCTGTTTTTGGATCGCGGTGTGTGATCACCACAGGATGCGATGCCCCGAACAGTTTGTCCGGACACCGAGAGGGTCATACAGGCTTCGCGCAGAAATTTACAGAATCGAAAACAGAGGTCCGAGGCGAAAGTTACACGCACCTGAAGGGGACCCGAAAACCAGGGTTTTGAACCGTGTCCGACACGCGGTTCTGTCTCCTGGATGTGTCAGCGTGTCCAGCGGCGTGTCCGGGTATCCTCGGCCGTGTCCGGGGCTCTGGGGGACTGGCCTACGGTCGGCGAGGCCCTGGGAGGTCCGGCGGGGGGTTCGAGAAGAAGAGGGGAGGAAGAAGGAGAGGTCGGCTGCTCCCGGCGGTTGGGGGGGAACTCGCTGGAGGCTGCGAGGGAGGTGGACGGCGGGTCTGAGTGGAGGCCGGAGGGTCGCAAGGGGTCGGGGTCGCCGGACGGGGCTCGCCGGAGTGGAGGAGTTAGGGTTAGGGTTAAGGGGAAAGAGGCGGAGGAGAGGGGAAATTTATAGGGGCGTCGGTGGGAGGTGAGGCCGGGACGTGGGGGTCGACGTGGCCGGGAGAGTCGGCCGAGGGATTCAGAGGGGAGGCGGTCGTGGCGGCGGGATTTCCGGCGGGCGGCGTGGGGTCGGATCGTGGGGGAACTGGGGTTGGGGGTGACCGTAGGCGGGTCGGGTCGGGCGGCGGGCTCCGGGTGAGCGGACCCGCCCGACCCGCTAAGCTCAGGGGGCTGGGTTGGGTTTAACGGGCTCGGCCCAGTGGGCCGGGCCCAAAGCTAATAAAATAAAATCCATAATAATAATAATACTAATAAATAATAATAATTAGAAAAATTAGTTTTTAGGCTTTTAAAAATAGGTCCGGGGTCCGATAAATTCCAGAAAAATTGCCCTAAGTCCAGTTTTTTATTTTACATCCAAAAATATTATTTTCATAATATTTTAATACTGTTTAATATCAAGTAAAAATCATTGAATAATTAAAACCCTGTTTTTAAATTACAGAAAATTCCAGAAAATTGTAAAAAATCCAGTTTTTAAAATTTTGAAAAATCAGGGGGTTTACAATCTACCCCCCTTAAGAGGATTGCGTCCTCGCAATCGAAGAATAACCGGTCAGCAGAGATGACACGGTCGCAGGTATCGTTTGAAAGCACATCACAAGAGACTTCAGAGAAATATCGTTTCCCTAAAAATTGAAAGTTTTACACTTTCCAGAAAAATCTAGTTAAAACTATAAATTTTATGAAAACCAGGTTATTATTAACAAGTTGCAAATTACTAGGTTGGGGCTGAGGTCACGAACCAACGGGCACGAACTACAACAAGACTAGAAACGGAAAAACTACGAATCACTTACTCGCATCAGCGTCCTGCACAGTCAGCGCATAAGCTTGCTCTCGTCCTTGAGGTAGATTCCTCTGTTGCTGCTGAGCTTGCATCATGGCGTAGATCATTTGAAATATTTGCTGCCCGTCGATTGGCTGTCCTGGTGGGAACACGGGCATTGGTGGAACGAACTGCGGCGGCGGTGGAATATCATCGCGCCGGAATCGAGAGGTAGGTTGACCTGCCGGCTGGCTCTGTTGAGTTGTGGGGATTCCTCCGACTGGTGTCCCTTCGTCGTCGTAGGTGACACTGTGGCTTGTGGTGTTCTGGCGGGAGTCTCGTTGCATTCTTGTGGGTCTATTTCCCTGTATCCAAAAATACCCAATAAGAGGCGCACAGGAATCAAGGCAAGATGCAAGTTCAAATTAGTTCGAATACGATACAGATATCAAAAATGATTCAAGCAAGTGGATGAGATCCTAAAAACTTATCCTATCTTATTGCAGGCCTGTTCGGTCCCTAAGTTGAAACCGAACAATTTAGTCGTTGACCTGCATGGGCCACCACAAAAACCATGTCACGCCCCAGTCCCAAAATGCCGAGGGACTGAGCACGTGAGCAATGGCCAGCAGCACGCACCGATGGACAACCCAATTTAATGGATCCATCAGGGCATGCTTAAGCTGTAGTCTAGCAGTACTAAGTACAAGTCTCAGGTATTTCTAATCTCATCCACCAAATAAACACAGATTAAAAGCCAGAAAATAATACAATGGAATTAAATATGCAATATCAAATAAGGTTATCTCGGGAAACAATCCGAGAATTATTCTGTTACAATTAAGAAAACATAGACTGGAAATAAAATGCTGAAAAGGAAATACTGTGTAGCTGAAGCCGGTGCTCAGGTGAAGTCTTCTGCAACTATCTCGTCCTCGGTTCCGGGTTCTGCTCCAAGGAGTGCTCCTGTACCGTACACCTCGGGGAAGTTCTCCTCGGCTATACCTGGGGACATAGTCCATTCCAGGTCCTCAGGGGACATAACAAGGTACAGAAAATACAAGCCAAAACATATGCAGTGCAGCAATAAAATAAACAGCAGGGTAAATATGTAAACCAGCTAGTGATATGCAAGTGAGAGTTTTAGTCATACTCAGGCTGACTACTACAGGATCAGTGTCGAAGAAGCCATAGCAGTATTTTCTCGAGGAGCCAGTAAGGAACCAAAGCTCTATGTCAGAGTCTAAGGAACCGCCAGATATAAGTATTTATATTATATTATATTCAGCCTTGATATGACAACACTCTCCCCACCCCATGAAATCTCACGTCACAGTTCCAGAAAATATCAGGTACAAGTCACGCAAGTTTGAACTAATGCAATGAGTCAGGCTAGAATCTAAGCATGTAAACTGGAAATGACAAGAAAATGTAACCTATACGAAATCACCAGGTATATCTCAGGCAATTCCTTCACATGAAGAGTGTCAGGTGTCCTGGGTTGAGTAGTTTAAACAAGTTACAAATGAATCTACAAGAAATCAAGTAAAATACTATAACCAGAATTATCTGAGAATTGGCAAGCTTTACTTGCCCACTGATGTATAAACAAGTCCAGAAAATAGCTAGCAAAGCTGCAAGTTTTGGCAAGGTACACTTGCCTGTGGTTCCGGCTCGGTTCGCAGTTCTGACTTCGGCGGAAATTGCAGGCGGTACTCCGGTTGCTGAAACAAATATCACTATTAGATCCAGAAAATATCAATCAGCTAGAAACGCCTGTCCTTGGGTCCAATTTGGAGACAAGGGCAAAACGGTAATTTCGGGCTAAAACGGGGTCCACCGGTGGGCCCGCTTTGCACCGAAAAATGTGTCCGGGTCAACGGTCTCCAAATTCACCAAACTCAGTGTCAACAGGTCAGAAATGCTGATACGAACCCAACGGAACTTTCAGAATTGAATTCCGATGAGCCGATCAGGAAATCGTCCGTCGAGCGGGGCCTGTGGGGCCCACGACACGCGATTTCGTCAACGTTCTCAGAATTGAACCAAACTTGACTCACAGGACCAGCGTATCGCTACGAGTCCGATGGCGCAAGTTTCGTCTCGATCCGACGTGTGTGCACAAAGTTAGGTCGAATTGCAGAAAAGGCGGATACGGGGCGATGTCCGCGGATACGCGTTGATTCCGGTGTGCACGCACACCCGAATCAGCTTCCGCGAAATCCCACACGTCCGTATCGACGAGGCACACGTATCTGTGAAGACCACGCGCGACCAAGTCATCCCGTTTGGCGGGGCGTACTCGGTTCCGGGGTGAAACAGGGTCTGGTTTTTCCTGTTTTTGGATCGCGGTGTGTGATCACCACAGGACGCGATGCCCCGAACAGTTTGTCCGGACACCGAGAGGGTCATACAGGCTTCGCGCAGAAATTTACAGAATCGAAAACAGAGGTCCGAGGCAAAAGTTACACGCACCTGAAGGGGACCCGAAAACCAGGGTTTTGAACCGTGTCCGACACGCGGTTCAGTGTCCTGGACGTGTCAGCGTGTCCAGCGGCGTGTCCGGGTATCCTCGGCCGTGTCCGGGGCTCTGGGGGACTGGCCGACGGTCGGCGAGGCCCTGGGAGGTCCGGCGGGGGGTTCGAGAAGAAGAGGGGAGGAAGAAGGAGAGGTCGGCTGCTCCCGGCGGTTGGGGGGGGAACTCGCTGGAGGCTGCGAGGGAGGTGGACGGCGGGTCTGAGTGGAGGCCGAAGGGTCGCAAGGGGTCGGGGTCGCCGGACGGGGCTCGCCGGAGTGGAGGAGTTAGGGTTAGGGTTAAGGGGAAAGAGGCGGAGGAGAGGGGAAATTTATAGGGGCGTCGGTGGGAGGTGAGGCCGGGACGTGGGGGTCGACGTGGCCGGGAGAGTCGGCCGAGGGATTCGGAGGGGAGGCGGTCGTGGCTGCGGGATTTCCGGCGGGCGGCGTGGGGTCGGATCGTGGGGGAACTGGGGTTGGGGGTGACCGTAGGCGGGTCGGGTCGGGCGGCGGGCTCCGGGTGAGCGGACCCGCCCGACCCGCTAAGCTCAGGGGGCTGGGTTGGGTTTAACGGGCTCGGCCCACTGGGCCGGGCCGGGCCCAAAGCTAATAAAATAAAATCCATAATAATAATAATACTAATAAATAATAATAATTAGAAAAATTAGTTTTTAGGCTTTTAAAAATAGGTCCGGGGTCCGATAAATTCCAGAAAAATTGCCCTAAGTCCAGTTTTTTATTTTACATCCAAAAATATTATTTTCATAATATTTTAATACTGTTTAATATCAAGTAAAAATCATTGAATAATTAAAACCCTATTTTTAAATTACAAAAAATTCCAGAAAATTGTGAAAAATCCAGTTTTTAAAATTTTGAAAAATCAGGGGGTTTACATATATAGATAGATTGATAGATAGCTAGATATTAGATAGATAGATAGGTACATACATAGATAGATAGATAGTTAGATTGATAGATAGATATATAAATAGATAGATAGATAAGTAAATAGTTAGATAGATAGATATCTAGGTAAATAGATATCTAATAGATTAGATAGATAGTTAGATAGATAGATACTAGTTAGATAAATAGATAGATAGATAGATAGATAGATAGGTAGTTAGATATTAGTTAGATATATAGATCTATGTGTATAGATATATAAATACATATAGCTATATATATATTATAGCTATATATATATATATATATATATATATATATATATATATATATGTATAGGTAAGGTAAGGTATAAGGTATGTATATATGTGTGTATGTGATATATATATATATATATGTAGATACCTAGGTATATGCATATATGTATTAGATATATATATATTTTAGCCTAGATTATAGCTAGATATATATGTTTATGCATAGTTAGTTAGCTAGAGGGGTAGTAGGGTTGAGTTTAGAGAGGTATCTCAATACCTTGAGATACCAAGGTATCTCAATACCTTAAGATATCCAAGTTATTGAGTTTCGAGCGGGATTTTTGAGCAATTGCCTAGGTTTGAGTTTATAGATAGATTTTTATGTATATATGTATATATTTACGCGTGCTAGCATAGGTTTTAGCGGGTATAGGCGGGGCGTATAGCGTAGGGTGAGGTATCGGATATCGAGGGTATCCCGGTATCTCAAGGAGGCGAGTTTGAGGGTTTATTAGCCTAATGACCTAGTTTTGGCCTAAAATTTTAGGAGCACCCTAGTTTGACCCAGACTTGACCGTAGTTGACTCGGTTGACCGCCAAAGTCAACTTTTGACCTAGATTTGACCTAGAGTTGACTTTTTGGAATCCGAGTTGACTTTTTGACCCAGATTTTATCGGTTTGACCCGTTTGACCTAGAACGACCTTAGAAGCCTGTTTTTAGTTATTTTATATTTGTTTAACTCTTTAGAATCCTGTTTAACCTTGCTTTTCGCAATAGGTCCTTGCGATACCAGTTCGGATCGCCAGTTGCTCAGGACGTCAGGCGAGTACATTCTCTGATAGTTTTTATTATCTGATGATTATTATGATTCAGCTTCTAGTATAGTATCATCTGATTATTCTGGCACAACACGGGATACTGACTGGTATTTCTGGATTTATTTACTTGCGACACGTATATTTCATGTTTCTGGCCTCTATTCTGGAATCACTACAGGCATCACTACAGGCATCACTCATATTTCAGGCTGGACTCATACTTGATTTACGTGTCGGGTCTTGGATTCACTTGTATTAGTCAGGGCGGGGAAATACTCGAGTAGACATGTAAATATTCCCATCTGGAATCATCAGGAATTACTCCCTCTGGTCTAATCTGGAATGATAGCAGCTGCGCACCCAGTGCGCGGTGAGCCGTACTTACCCCTAGCCGTTTACATGTCGAAATAAGTATTTCAAAGACACCGAGTTCATTCTTTATAGTCTGGACTCTCTTGTATTTCTTGCTGGTCTCACTTACATGTTTCTGGACTTGACTCACTACATATATTTCATGCTGGACTCACTACACGTTCATGTGCACGGACTTGATCTTAGCTTAGATTTCTTGTATCTTGCAGTTATTACTGTCTTGCTTCTGATATTCATGCATTTTTACCTTTATGCACCAGTGATACATGTATATTTTCTTGTTTTATACTTGCTTCATTCTTCTTGCTACTTGCTATAACTGTTTTATAGTTTTTATCATTTAAATGGAACTGCTGTTAGAGATGTACTTGCTCCAGTCCTGACTGGACATATTTTTTCTAGAGTATCCGGAGGACTAGTGTCCAACGTTTTATGGACCTGAGCCTGTCGATGGTGCAGACAGGGACCCTCTAGTTTATGAGTAATTTTTGGATTGGTAGCCGGGATCACTAAGACCTTGTTATTGTTTTTATTAGCTTTTAGCACCGGATTTGTCTCCGATTTTGGATTGAGACCTTGTATTGTATATTATTTTGGATGATGTATTATTATTATTGATGTTGTGGTTGTTGTAGTAGTTGTTGTTGGTTAGACTTTGGAGTTGTTAGTCTTCTTTGTTATTTTATCGTGCTTAGATTCGTGATTGAGTACTTGATTATCATTATGATATTGCTCCTCCGTTTGGAGTTGAGATCTTGACAGGTTTATATATTGATTGTGTGAGATTGTTATCTAGATAGTTGACCTAGACAGCGTTCTACCGCCGATGCTGTGGCGTAGGCTGGACGTACCCACGACTCATGCCCGATTTTCCGGGTGCGAGTCGTGACACACGGCGAGACTTACCAACTTACCATTTTACCTTCCCTGTCCAAGGCAAATATTATTAATTCAAGCACGGGCAAGTATAAACATTCAGGGGCAATAGCATATGCAAACACGAGAGTCGTTATAACACAATCGTTCAGGCGTTCAGTTGTTTTCTTTGACACGATGCAATGAATCGCGCGCGGATAGCCGCTAAGCGAGGATGACTTATCTATATGAACAATTATCGCTGGCATAGCCATAAAGGACCCAGCCACTGGAGAGAATGGCATGCAGCGAAAAGAACAATGGGCACTGCAAGCCATCTCGTCCAGCATAATGGACTGTACAATAGAGTTCTGCCACTGGAGAGAATGGTATACAGCGAAAGAACAAGGAGCGCTACATGCCATCTCGTCCAGCATAATAGACTACACAATAACGTGAGTTCCATCCGGATCGGATCGGTCCCAGTGCCCCGGTGACCGTCCGTGGAACTATATTGTTTTCGAGTTGTCCGCGACATGCAGGTCAGGGTCTTTGGGGTTATCCAAATTCATATCTTCCACAATACAATCAATAACACGAGTACAACAATAACACGAGTACAATCCGCTATGAACGAGCTTGGAAAAAATTCTCGTTCAAAGGTAAACTTGATGTGATCCCAGTATAATATTCACTTTGCCTTGATGCATTCCCCTGGTACGGGGCTGCCTTGGGTGACCCAACGGTCCCGGATACTTGTAGGTTCAATCATGCACGGAACGACTACTTAGTAGTCTCCCGGGGTTTGGATGAAAATAAGGCAACATTCAAGCAGACAAGTATGCATTTGTATAAATACAAACATTCATGTTAGCTCGGGCCCGAAGGTAAGCCGAGGAGTAAGCTCGTAAGGGACTTCCCAAGCGACACGTTCTAGGGTAGCATGCGAGGGTCTGAGCATATATATAAGCAATGTTTCATTTCCATGTTCTAGCATAGCAATACAAGTTGGGATTATTCCCTTAGCTAGGTGCGTTGGATTCTTATTAGCATGCAAGGGGTGATTCACCTAGCGACTAGCATGAAACATTCATGTTTTATGTGTGCTGGCTAAGCAAAGACAAGTTCACCGTAGCCACCCACCTTAGCGATGATTCGCCTCGGTCGAGCGATACGTCAAGCGAGCCTCTGAAAGCCTAAGCTGAATTCCTGTAGGGACAAGTCCGGATATCCTTTGCCTCAAACGAGTATTCTCGCCTGAGCAAAGCGGGTCGAGACATTGCAATATTGCCGTTTGAATCGGCAGTCCGCTTGAACGGAACGGGGTGTTACACCGGGGTGTCGGGGTGGTGTAGGTGGGTGATGGTTAGGGTTTGTTGTGTTGTTGCATATATATAGGAGAGAAGGGGGGAGGGGTGTTTGCTATGTACGCGGGGGGGGGGGGGGGGGGGGGGGTTGCTTTTATAGTTTATGTTTTGGGTTTGTTAATGGGTAGGGTTAGGTTTGATTGGGTTTTGGGTTTTGGTTTATTTCTTTTTTTTTCTTTTTTTTTCTTTATATATATATATATATATATATATATATATATATATATATATATATATATATATATATATATATATATATATATGTGTGTGTGTGTGTGTGTGTGTGTGTGTGTGTGTGTGTATATGTGTGCGTGTGTGTGTGTGTGTGTGTGTGTGTGTGTGTGTGTGTGTGTGTATATATATGTGTGCGTGTGTGTGTGTGTGTGTGTGTGTGTGTGTGTGTGTGTGTGTGTGTGTGTGTGTGGCCATAAAAATAGTTTTAGACCTCAATAAATTTCAGAAAAAATATACAATTCACAAATAATAGTTGTACACCCAAATATAAATTTTTTGCATAATATTAATAATTAATTAAATACACATAATTATAAATTCATGAATAATATATATTATAATTAGCTAAAAATAAATAATTTTTTTCCTTAATCACAAAAATTTTAGAATACCAAAAATATTAAATTCTAAAAAATCAGGATGCTTACAATTTACCCAACTTATAAAAATTTCGTCCTCGAAATTAAAAATAAACATACTAGAAAAGATTTTAGTTAAGAAGGTTGCACTAAAGATGGGGACGCAGTTACTAAATGGAGTCCTAGTTTGACGTCGTATTCTAAGAATAAGGGTACGCTTAATCAAGGGTCTACCCAACTTATAAGAATAAAGTTGGCCGCAGGAACTATAGTCATGATCATATTTCTAAGGATTTTTAGTAAGTGTAAATTAAGGAAGGATTCGAGATGGTAATAATTTTATGACCGTTGTCACAGCCTATCAAAGAAAATATATGTACTACCATGGCGTTAATGAGTCAATAACTTTATAAAAAAGTTTTACTAGTTCTCCTTGCTTCTAATTAGGTCATGAGTCTATAAGACAATAGAAAATATCATAGCCAAATACAACTAGGGTGAAATAGTACCGAGATATTGTTCATTGCATATCATGGATGCCGATAAATGGTTCAGCAATAAGCGTCAAAAGGTGATATAACTCATCAAGGTATTTTGTATTGTGTAAAGAGTATAAGGGGTTCAATTTAATGCAACACAAATGTCATAGACGTAGGTGGCATGAATGGGATACGGGTATATCAGTGATTGGGATATTTGGGTTGCCTATGTATAATTTAATTCAATTACAACGGAGTTGGATATAGGGTTTAGAAGGAGATATGCCACGAATGTGTGTAATTGCGTCGCCAATGTTGTGCGACTATAACAAAATATGGAAGGCCAGTTTGTGAGTGATAGTCATGTCATAGGTGTAGAGTGACTAGTCTAGGTCATAAAAAAAAAGTTGTTGGAAAGGAAAGAATAGTGTTGTGCTCCAAATATTCGAGCCACAACATAAGGGTATCAATGATACAAAAATTAAATAGGTAATTTAATCCGTTTGCGATTAACCTAATTAACACCAAAATAAATTTAAATTTGTCCTGAATTTCTAAAAATAATCCTACACTAAAATCAGGGGCTACGATCTACCCAACTTATAAAAAATTAAGTTGGTATCCAAAACTAAGGTCATGGTCTTGCTAACAAGATTTTTGGAAGGGCCTATTTTCTATCTATTTTCTAAATAAGGTTACAAGAATTCCAGGATTTACTGGCCGTAATCAAGGATTTTCTAAAGGAACCAAGAAACTATCAGGGTGCTATTAATCAACAACTTTATAAGAGAAATTACTATTCATCCATTACTGCTCTTGTATAGGTCAAGCTTCTACAAGGCAGAAGAAATGACTGAGTCATATCTAACTAAGGCAAGGTGGTAGAGAGGCTTCGATCATTGAATGATATTGATGATGAAGAGACCAAAAATTCAGGCCATGACCAGAAGAATTTATGATAAGTCTACATGGTTGAATAAGGCACGATTAGGCAGGTATTTGGAGAATCAAGTCATGGTGACTTGATCAAGGGGATTATAGTAGAAAAGAACTGATACCTATGGTGATATGGATATTAACATAAGGAGTGATACCAACTAAGGGATTGATTTTATAATTAAGGCACAACTAGGGAAAGAGGAATGATCTACTCATTGTTATAATTAGAAAATCGTTGTTGCAAAAAGCACGAGGCCATATATGCAACACATGTTAAGAATTTGATAGGAAGGATAGGGATGCAGTCGAGGGGGTAATACAACTAATCCTTAAACTCAATACTATATTCAATTCTCATGTTAACAATCTACACTAGCTCTAGCATATATGAATAACCTATCTATCTACCCTACTAAGGGTAACCATCTTCTCAAAACTTTATATCCAGCATGTCTTCTTCCGCCTTGACAAGGATCTGTTTCTGGAGGAAATATTATACACGAACGTCCATCTCTCTGAAATAAGGAAGAGATGATAAACAATAATAAGGATGTCGAGGGGAATAAACGATTACAATTATGAAATCCAAGGGCGATAATCAAATGCTAAGGAATTGTCAAATCAGTTGTGGATTGAGATACTAATACTGCTAATCCTGATTACAGGCTCGTTCGGTACCGAAAAATAACCGAAATAATTTAATCAAGACCTGCATGGGTCACCACAAAAATATGTCACGTTCCAGTCCCAAAATACGTAGGACTAGGACTACGTAACATGCCAGCTACTCATTCAACCAGACTCTGGTCCGACTCGAATACGTATAAGCTGTATTATAATGGTCACTATCTAAATAATCAAGTAAATATAAATATCTATGCCTTAATCCACAATGAACAGAATACACAAGAATGAGCTACATGTGCTAAAGTCGGCCGTCCAGTAATACACAAACTCGAATAGACTCGAGAAAGAAATATGAGTCTATAAAACTAGGCTACATCAGCAGATGAATAAAAAATATGAATAAATAACCATAACTCCGGTGGATATGATATAAGTACCTAGTACTAATGCCTGCAAGACAAGCAACTCCATCAACAACTCCAAAGGCTCTGTAATCGTCTATGCTGCAAAAACTGGCAAGGGACCAGGTCCCCAGAGGGACGTACCAAGGTACAAGAAATATCATTCCAAAGTAAAACATTATAATGCCACATACTTAAGGTAAACTAATGTAACCATCTAAGTAAAATGCAAGTGAGAGCATCACTAGTACTCTGGCTGAAATTACTACAAGCTCTGTGTCGGGGAGCCGGTAGCAGTAATATCAGGTAATGGACCAAGCTCTGGAACAGAGACTAAAGCACCTCAATAATAAAGTATATATATATATATATATATATATATATATATATATATATATATATATATATATATATATATATATATATATATATAACCAATCTATAGCTTGTGTGTCTCTTCCCACCCAATGTAATCACACGTCTCATGTCCACAATGTCTCATGTCCATAACACGCAAGATCATGACCTCTAGCTAGTGTAACGAGTCATAATATCCATATAATATGCAAGTCTCATATCACGAATCTTGTAAGCCTATACAGAATCACCACGAATAACTTAAGAAAGATTCTGCCACATGAATAGGATTTAGGGTTAGGGTTTGATGTGTAGTTGCATATATATAGGAGAGAAGGGGAGGGGGGAGTGTTTGCTTACGCGGGAGGGGGGGGGGGAGAGTTAGGTTTAATTGGGTTTTGCGGTTTGGTTTATTTCTTTTCTTCTTTTTGTTTTCTTTATATATATATATATATATATATATATATATATATGTGTGTGTGTGTGTGTGTGTGTGTGTGTGTGTGGCCATAAAAAATAATTTTAGACCTCAATAAATTCTAGAAAAATTATACAATACACAAATAATATTTGTACACCCAAAAATATATTTTCTGTACAATATTAATAATTAATTAAATACACATAATTATAAATTCATGAATACTATTTTTTATAATTAGCTAAAAATAAATAAAATTTTCCCTTAATCACAAAAATTTCAGAATACCAAAAATATTAAATTCTAAAAATCAGGGTGCTTATATTGTTGAACGCTAAGAAATAGCTGCATTGCTATTAAGAAACACATATCCAGTTTGTGAACGACATTTATGGGGATCAGATAAATAACCTGAATATACAAAGCCAACTAGATTCACGATGTCAGATAAACCACAAGTTGTCACGCCCCAGTCCCAAAATACCATGGGACTAGCCACTTGGCAATGGCCAGCAGCACACTCCAATGGACAAACCCAATTTAATGGACCCGTTAGAGTGTACTTAAGCTGTAAAACAACAATAAAGGTCTACGATATAAGTCACAGTCTAATTCTAATCTCATCCACAGAAGATAATCACAGTTCAAATATCAGAATAATTAAGATAAAATATAATTCAACAACAAGTCTCAATAAAATGTCTCAGAAAATAACCCGATAATGAGTTTAATACAGAAATCCACGAGACATGAAATAGAGTATCAAGAACAGAAATGACTGAGTATATAAAACAAATACTCAGGAGAAAACTTTTGGCATCACCTCGTCCTCTGGTATTGGTACTGCTCCAGTATCTGCTCCTGTCCCGTATATCTCAGGGTAGATCTCCTCTGCTAAATCTGGGGACATAATCCGGATCCAGGTCATCAGGGGACATAGCAAGGTACAAGAATAACTCAAGCCAAATAAATACAGTATATAAAATGTATCAATAGGGAAAACTATGTAACTAGCTATGTGATATGCAAATGAGAGCATCACTATAACTCAGGCTGAGACCACTACAAGCCCTGTGTCGGGGAGCCTGTATCAGCGATATCACGTAGTGGGCCTAGCTCTGATGTAGAGGCTATAACACCGCAATAATATATATATATATATATATATATATATATATATATATATATATATATATATATATAATCAGCCTGTAGCTGGTGTGTCTCTCCCTACCCAATGTAATCACACGTCTTATGTCCACGACGTCTCATGTCTATAACACGCAAGATCATGACCTCTAACTAATGCAGCGAGTCATAATGATATCTATATATAATGCAAGACTATGGCACGAATCCTGTAAGCCTATACAGAATCATCATGAATAACTCAGGAAAGATTTTGTCTTATGAATAGTGTCAAGTGTCCTATGGTATGACGTACTTGATAAAGCAAGCATAAAAAAAATATATGATCACAATATCAACTCTCTAGGTGACGTTATACGACTCCGCGTACGGCGTCGACACCCGAATCTTATTCGGACGCTAAGCAACGTCTCATGGTCCTAGGTTAAATAGATACATCACATAAATAAATCAAGAGAATAATATGAAGCAAGTACTGCAAGTTTGGCAATGTACACTTGCCTGGGGTTTGAATTCCTTCAATTGCTTCGATCACAGCGAGATCTTCAGGTACTCCTCCGGATGCTGAAATAAATATTTTTATCATTTTCAGAAGATATGAAATAGCTAGGATTGCTTACCCATAAGTCCAATTTGGACAGGGGTAAAATTGACAGTTTCTGGTCAAAGCGGGGTCCACATGTGGCCCACTTCGCACGAAAAAATATCCCAGAGACAAAGTTCTCCAAATTCGTCAAACTTAGTGTCTACAAGTCCAGAACGATGATACAAACGAAATAAAATATCCAGAACTGGATTCCGATGAGTCGATCACAAAATCGCCCGTCAAGTAGAGCCGTAGGGCCCACGATACGGGGTTTCGTCAACTTTCTCATAATCGAACCAAACTTGGGTCATAGGACCAGCGTAACGCTACGAATGCGATGGCATAAGTTTCGTTGTGAAACGACAAACACACACGAAGTTACAACGAGTTTCAGAACAGGCCCGATATGGGACAATTTCGACGGATACGCGTTAATTTCGGTGTGCACGCACATCCAAATCAACTTACACGAAATCCCACACGTCCGTATTAATGATGCGCACCTTTCGATAAAATTCGCACACGACGAAGTCACCTCGTTTAGCGGAACGCACACAGTTTCGAAAAAATTCTGGTTTTAAAAACCAAGATTTTGGTCAACTTCACCCGCGAATAAAATACAACTTACAGCACAATAAAATAAACTAATTACAAGGTTTAAAACTTGGTTATATTATCTAATTTACTAGTCAAGTTAATTTTAGAATTATTAAACATGATGGACGTAAAACGACCGTGAAATTGTAAGTTCGGGACAGTTTCTGAAGTCCAAAATTGGGATATTTTTCCTGTTTTTGCGTCACGGTTTACGATCGACACACGACACCCCAATCAAATTATACGGGGTTCGAGAGGGTCATGTAGCGAACATGTCTCAATAGGCCGTTCAAAAATTAACACAGTGATGAGGAAGAAAAGCTCACCGAAATAGGGGTCGGAATCGACTGAACTTCGCGTACAAGGGGCGGTGCGGCGCGACGACTGCGGGATGGCGGTGCTCCTCAGTCGTCGGGGTGCTGGTAGTGACGGCGGCGGCGGAGAAGTTGTCGTAGCGGTCGACGTCGGGGATGGCGGAGGTCGGGTGACCAGAGAGGCGAAGTCGGAGAGGTGGCGTTGGCGTTGGATGTGATGGTGAAGTGGTGGTGGTGGAGAGGAGTTTAAATAGGGGAGGGTCTGTCGGCCGTTACAGGGAGGGGGACCGGAGGGGTCAGCGTCCGCGGTGGGGAGGCGAAGGGGTAGGGACGGCGGTTACGGGAGTCGACGAGGCGGCGGGTGAACGGCGAAAGTCAGAGGGACGTGGCGGTCGCTGAACCGTCGGGAAATCAATGGTTACTGTAGCAGTTAATGGGTCGGGTTAGCGGGTACGGGTCGGGTTCATATCCGACCCACTAGGGTTTGGGTTGGTTTAGTTTGGTTTATTTAGGCTGGTTCGGTTCGGTTCAGGTTGGTTTAATCCGGTCTATTTAAAAATAATGTTTTTAGCTGTTTAAAAATAGTTTTTGGGTCCAATAAATTCCAGAAAAATTACACTATGTCCAATTATTTATTTTACACTCAAAAATATAATTTAATTTAATAATCAAAAATATTTATCCTTTGAAGAACATTTATTTTATTTATTTAAATTCACAAAAAATCCCAAAAATTCATATTTTAATTTTTAAAAAATCCGGGTGTTTACACAAGTATAAAATAATCCCATGTCGGTAGTTCCTCGAAGATATCTCATCACATGTTTAATGTCATTCCAATGTCTGCGAGTTGGCGCCGAGATATATCTAGCCAACAGGTAGACAGAGAATGATATGTCTGGCCTTGTACATTGTGATAGATACATTAATGCCCCAATGGAACTAAGGTACGGTACTTCGGGTCCTAGCATCATTTTTATTGTCGTCCTTAGGACGATATGGATCTTTATTGATATCTAAAGATCGAACAACCATTGTGGTGCTAAGGGGATAAGCTTTATCCATATTGAACTGTTTCAATATATTTTTTGTGTATTTGCATTGATGCACTAAAATTTTATTAGTGCAATGCTCAATTTGTAATCCGAGATAATATTTCGTGTCTCCGAGATCTTTCATCTCGAACTCCTTTTTTTAGATAGTTTTCATTCTCATTGATTTTATGTCTTGTCCCAATCAAGTTTATGCCATCGAAATATACTACAACTATAGCGAAACCCTCCTTAGATTTCTTTATGAAGATACATGGGCATATAGAATTATTCTCATATCCCTCCCTTTTTATATATTCACTAAGACGATTGTGCCACATCCTTCAGGATTATTTTAAATCGTACAATGAACGTCTTAGCTTTATGAATGCATGTTCTTAGCTTTTGAGCTAGGTAGGTTAAATCTATCTGAGATTTTCATATAGATATAGCTATCTAAATCCATATAGATAGACTGTTTTAACGTCCATAAGTCTCATGTTCAGCTTTTTCTTAACTGTCTGACTTATCAAATAACGGAACATTGTTGCATCAATTACGGGAGAATACGTCTCTTCGTTATCAATCCCGGGTCTCTGAGAAAACCCTTGTTCCACTAATCGTGCCTTAACTCGAGCGATTTTTTTTTTTTTATTTCGCTTTCTTACAAACACCCACTTTTAACCTACCGGTTTGACGTCTTTTGGTGTTTGTACTATAGGTCCGAATACTCCACATTTATTAAGGGAATCTAATTCTGCTTGAATAGCATCCTTCAATTTTGGCCAATCTTTTCTTTGTCGACATTCATCGATGCTACGTGGTTTAGTGTCATCAGTGCCCTTAGATATTTCAGTAGCTACTGAGAATGAGAATACCTCATCTATTGTTGTATCTTTGCGATCCCATACCTCTCTTGTATATGTATAAAATATAGATATCTCTTTGCTTTTAGGTACCTGAGCCTCCTCTTGGGCTTGTGTCTTTTCTAAGACAATAACCTATTTTGGGTTTTTAGAGAGTATGGATCTGTCATTCATAACCTCTTCTCAAGCATTATGTGTAACCTCCGTAAGAGCGTTACTTGGGCATTTTATCTTTCTAGGGACTAAGTCCTTCGAACCTATAGGTCAACCACGCTTCTGGCGTGCAGTAGATTCATTAGTTATTTTGCTATTTTTCCCTACGGGGATATCAATTCGAGCTGGCGCATTTGCAGCGGGCACATGTGATTTAATTACTTTAGCTGCATCAGTAAATGCATCTGGCATTTGATTTATAATCTCCTGTAGATGCAATATCCTTCGTACCTCAGTTTCATATTGATTAGTACGAGGATCTAGATGAGACGGTGTAAAATTATCCTACGATAATTTATGTCGTTTATTTATGGCGAATGGTTCTGTAAGAACATTCTTTTATTTCTTATCTCCCCCTAACGACGGAAATTTAGTCTCATCAAAATGACAGTCTGCGAATTTAGCAGTAAAAATATTACCAGTTAAAGGTTCTAAATATCTAATAATTGAGGGCGAATCAAAACCAATATAAATTCCTAAACGGCGCTGAGGTCCCATTTTAGAGTGCTGAGGAGGGGGAATATGAACATAAACAACATAACCAAATTTGCGCAAATGAGAGATGTTAGGTTGATGGCCTGTCACAAGTTGTGATGGTGAAAATTCATGATATGCAGTTGGCCTAACGATGATCAATTTAGCAGCATGTAATATTGCATGTCCCCAAGCTAAAACTGGTAAATTTGATTGCTTGAGTAAAGGCCTTGCTATGTGCTGAAAACGCTTAATCAAGGAATCTGCTAAACCATTTTGGGTATGAACATGAGGGACATAATATTCAACTTCTATTCCTATGGAAGCACAATAATCATCAAAAGTACGAAAAGTGAACTCAACTGGATTATCAAGTCGAATCGTTCTAACATGTTGGTCAGGAAAATGAGTCTTAAGCTTAATCAACTGAGAAAGTAGCTTGGAGAAGACAAAATTTCTAGATAGGAGTAAGAAAATATTTGACCATCGACTAGAATCATCTATTAGAACCATAAAATACCTGAAAGGTCCGCTAAAAGGATCAATTGGTCTACAAATATCATATTATATTATCTGAATAAATGGTGGTGATTCAAAAGCTATTTTTAAAAGTGAAGGTCATGTAATGAGTTTACCCTGTGAACAAGCTACACACAAATATTAAATAGGAAAGGAAAGACTTTGGTATAATAAATTATGCAAATTGGTATTGTTGATGACCTTTCTCGTCATAGTCGATCCTTGATGACCAAATCTGTCATGCCAAATAATTAGATACCTTAGATCCTTTAGCATTTTGCTAGTGATGGGATGAGATTCTACTACCTTCAGAGTACTTTGATATAGCCCCGAGGAGATTAACTTGCACTTTTCTAATGTGAGCTTATTGCTTCCAACATTAGAGGTGATACAAATATACTCTTTGCTATCATCATTCATGGTTTCAACATGAAACCCGTTCATTCGAATATCTCTAAAGATGAGTAGATTTCTATTAGATCTACTAGAGAATAATGAATTTCGAATGACTAAGTGTGTTCCATTTGGCAACAAAACATCGACCTTACCATAACCTTCTATAATCTGCACGGATCCAGCAATGGTGGTCACCTTGGCAGTATTTGAGGCTTATGTTGTGAAAAACTTCCTAGTTTTTAATATAATATGAGTTTTTGCACTATCTATCAAGCATATGCCATCATCATTATCCATACCTTTCAAAAACAAAAATTAATAATATATTAATATGCTACTAAATGGTTAAACTTGACATATTGTCAATTATTACAACTTGATCTAAGTCTAAATTTAACTATTTCAAAGAAAGTAAACTATATAGACTATTGATCATATAATGACCAATTTATTCAAAGTGGAAAGTAAATAAACTTAGATAAGCATACAATAAATATTCATTGACTTCGCCTATCATGGCATTGAACTGGTCTTCCGAAATTGCATCATCCTTATCTTGGATGAATTCATTAAAATCCATTTGTGTTGTACCCTCCATGAGATTAGTCTCCATACCCTTTGAGGCTTCATACTCGTCCACTTTCTTTTGTGTGGTTCAACAGTTTCGCATTCATTGACCAGCTCTTACACAACGTTTGCAAATATCAGTTGGAGCAGCTGGATTAGGAATTTGGGCATTGTTTCTTCGAAGATTAAATCCCTTATTTTTGAATTGTGTATCATTTCTTGGACCCGGATTATAGCCATTTCTTTGGCTTCCACGACGTCCATGCCCTCTACCTCTGTAATTTTCTCGACCCCTAGTATAGGCCACATTTTTTTGAGCACTAGTCGCATTCACTTCAGCTGGAATTATTGCAGACCCGGTTGGTCTACTAGTGTGGTTTTTGATTAATTACTCAATATTTTTTTCGGCCACGAGTAAGACAATAATAATTTCGAAATACTTCTCAAAATTTCTCTTCCTATAAGTATGTTGTAGGGTCATATTAGTCGCATAAAATATGGTGGATATTTTCTCTAGCATGAAATGCTCTGTCACTTCTTCACCACATAACTTCAATTGTGAAGTAATCCTGAACATAGCTGAATTATAGGCTGCGACTTTCTTATAATTTTGGAAACGTAGATTGAGCCATTCATGGAGTGCACCTGGTAGTATGACCATTTTCTGGTGATCATATCTCTCAGCTAGAGAATTCTATAGCACCAAGGGGTCCTTGACTGTTAAGTACTTAGCCTTGAGATCATCATGAATATGATGTATTAGAAAAATTAAAGCCTTCACTTTATCTTGTGCATATATTGGCTTATCAACCAAAATTGCGTCACCTAAGCTTTTTGCTTGAAGGTGCAATTCAGCATCCAATCTCCAGTTGAGAAAGTTATGGCCTTTTAAGTTTAGAGACTTGAAATCATGCTTTGTGAGGCTCGACATATTGCTATATAAGATCAATAATAACAAGTTAACATACGAACTTGGTAAATCATCAAACAATTCATGTTCATGGTATATGCTTCAAACAATAATATTTCAGAAGTCTATTTATACCAAACAAATCTTGTTCATGGTATGCTTCGAACAATGATGTTCTAGAAGTCAAATGTAAATATCAAACACTAGATGTTCATGGTATGCTTGGAACAATGATTATGTTCAAGAAGTTTTTCAAAAATACCACATATGGTATGCTTCGAACAATGATGTTCCAGAAGTCTTATATATATAGACCAAACAATTCATGCTTATGGTCATCAGATCTATGATGGTTTTGATCTGAATGTATTAACATATAAAAAAGAAAGAAATAAAGAATAGCTCCAGCGTTCTCTCCGAGAGATCTATATGCGATTAACATCAGAGTGCTATCAGAGTTAACTAAAAGAAGTAAAATGAATGGATAAAAAATATTCTTTTTGTCCTAGCGGTATGCCAAGAGATGTATAAACATCAACATCAGGCTGCACCTAGGGTATGCATGTGCCAAAAAATAAACATAAATAACCATACATATTTTCGAAGTGGAGAATTCGCAAAAGACGACTTCCCTGAGATGCTCTCGCTTATTTCCTCCAGTTAGAACTTTGTGCTGATAACGTGTTAGAATAAACGTAGAAGAAGGAAGAAGAAAATATGAGAGAAGATCTCTTATTCGTGTAATCCCATAGTGGGAGACAAATGTCTTATTTATACAATCCAATGATGGTGTAATACTAATCTCTAACCAATGTAGGACTAAAATACAAAGTGATAATCCAGCCCTTTAGTAACCCACGTTATAACAAATACAGTAGTCTTACATTATTATTATTCTCCGAAGGGGTATTATTCTGGTCCAAAGGCCTACAACTCAACCCGAAGGCATACAACCAATCTCGGTCTATATACAATTCCGATCTGAAGACTACATCATAACTCGAAGGCTACATCTCAGCCCGTAGATCTCTTGCACTACCACCATACCGACGATGTATCTACACCGCCACCGAACCTGTACCCGGCTGCAATCGCACCGGGCCGAACCGCAATGCCCCCAATTTAATTCCCCTAACAAGGAATTAAAGTAGCCAATCCCAGCCAGAAGATCTCCTACCTTACCATCGCACCGAATCCGAACCCGACTGCAACCGTCCAAAACCGTACGGCAATGCTCCCACTTTAATCCCCCTAACAAGGGAATTAAAGTAACTAATCCAAGCCATCGCACCGACACCACGTCCACACTCACCACCACCTAATGCGCACACGTTTGCAACCGCACCCGCATTCGTACCTGACACCACTGTAACGCACCACACCAACAACAGACCGCTCCGCAACTCTCCCACTTTAATTTTTCGTGTCTTCTTTTGTTGTTTGAATTAGCAACCTCCTGGATAGATGCCTCGCTCATATTGATATCCTTTCTTTTGTGGTTTATATACTAAATGTTTTACATGACAATGCGAACCATAGTTGCGATTGCTTGCGATTGCTACCATAAATTTCAAGCATGACAATTGTTGTCACCTAAAGCATAATCAAATTCAAACGCAATCAAATACTCATAAGCACTTAACATCAATCAAACTAAAGTCTTTTGGCTAAACACGACGCCGAAGCATCAAGGTCCTCGGAGCATTTGTTACCATACATGTATACATAAAGTCAAACATTAAACAACTAGGCGAGAGAATATTTACATGTGATGTGATGTGAAAATCATCATCACTAGAAAGACAATTAATGCCGAATTCTTTCGTTTTTTTAAAGAAATTTTTAATACATAGCATTAATTTTTTTTATTTAAATTACTATCGAATTGTAAAATAACAACTAAAACGTTCAGAGGAATGTCATTTTCCAATTGGAAGCTGCAACTTACAGGAAATTAACAGATGAAACACAAATAAGAACAACAAAACACAAATTAAAAAAACAAAAGACAAAAACTCATGGGTTAGGCCTCTTTAACACAATAAACGTCCATTACACAATAAACTCCTTTATGAAAATTTAAATTTTGCATATAAGTCTTTATTTATTTATTTTGAAATAGAAAAAAAAAACTCATGGGTTAGCTTCTTTTTAACACAATAAACGTCCATTACACAATAAAAAAAAAAACTTATGATTTTTTTTTTGTAAATTTTGTATACAATTTTTTTCCCTTGATATACATATAAGTATATTTTCTTTCAATTTGATCCCAACGATACATACTCATACCTTTTCGTGCAGATCACACATCGTGATGAGGTCTACATTGGATCCACAACGTTAAATTATCCTTGTAATAATATTTTCAGCGAGTTTTGTGACAGTGTCACCCATGGGGCCCGCTGGTGCCACTATAAAAAGTGACGAAAAATCTTTAAAATACCCTTACATTGTGTAATTTGACGCTACGGATCAAACGACATAGGTCTTATCATCACGCGAGATCCGCACAGAAAGATGTGAGTTTGTATGGATACAGTCAAATAAAAAATATATTTATATGCAAATCATAAAAAGATAAAGGCTTACATGTAAAAAAACAAATATACTTCGGATTTTTTCGTTTAAAGTAATAATTTATAATATAATTATAAAAAAGGAGAAAAGTTGGGGGAATTTGCATATGGGGGGACCACTCGCCAACTTACTTGGCGGGATGCTGAGTTGGATAGCATCTCGCCAACTGAGTTGGCGGGGCGCTCTCCTCGAGAGGCTGCTCGCCAACTCAGTTGGCGGGTCATGCTGAGTTGGCTTAGACCCGTTGCAATATGCTCGCCAACTGAGTTGGTGAGTAAGGATCCGTTTCCCGACCGTTCCACAACGGCTATTAACAACAACGGCTATTACATTCTCCCTCTATAAATTACCTATCTCAACCAAATCATCTCACACTCAATCTACTTCCTCTATTTCCTCTCTTCCCTCTAGCAAAGTCTCCAACACTCTCTCTGTCTCTCTGCCGGCAGCTAAAGTTCATTTGAGTTTTGTGTAGCAAAAGTCCTCAACCGTCATGGATCGTAGCGTAAGAATTGTATGCTCGCACGGCGTTAAAGTAAATGGGTTAAATTACGAAGGAGGAGAAAGTATAATTTTTTCAACTTATCCGAATATTAGTTTTGAAAATATACGTAATCATATTATTGAACGTTGTTCTATTCATTATGATTTTATTCTGAAGTCTATTTTTGTTCTAATTATTTTTTGATAGATAGTGAAGATGCATGGAATTATATTCTTGAGATTAATTCACAATCACGGTATATAAAAATATATGTTATTAAAGTAGCAGCAACCTTAGATAGTAGAAATAATGAATATTTGTCTGAATATCAGCATGTTAGTTCGGGTGCTAGTTCTTCTCAACAAATAGTTTCATTTATCCAAGAAGGTCATTCATCAGATGAATCTAACCCTGATGATGATAGTGACAACGACGATGGAAATAGTGATGATTTAGTTGAAAATGTAGATTATACGGTAGATGATGATGTTGTAAAAGCTATCACTGATGAATTATTTAAGGGACAATCATTTCCTAGTCGTTCTCACTTTAGAAGCTTTATAAGTAATTTAGCAATTAAATATAATTTTAGTTGTTCAGCTAGTCTTATGAATAATGCTCGTGGAATTATATATAGTTGTGATCAACCGAATTGTAATTGGAGAGTATATGTCAAATCTATTGGAAATGGCGATATAGTTAAAGTTAGTACATTATAAAATCGTCATTCTTGTTTAGGAAGACTTAGTACAGGACGTCATCGACTAGCTACCGCTTCATGGATTAAGACCATGATAATTGACATTATTAGAGATAACCAGTCATACAGTCCATCACAAATTGTTAAAGATATATATAGGGAGCACCGTATACAAGTTAGTTATTCCAAAGCATGGAGAACCCGAAAGACAGCATTAGCTAAAATTAATGGTAGTTATGATGAGGCATACGCTAGTCTTGAGGAGTATTGTTATAGAATTATGGAGACAAATCCAGGTAGTACATGTTTTATTAAAACTGCCGAAAATAATAGCTTCCAACGAATTTTTATTTGTTTTAAGTCATGTATTGATGGATTTTTAAGTGGATGTTTACCAATTATTAGTATTGATGCTACATTTTTTTCGTCTAAATATCAAGGTATCTTATTTATTGCTTGTGCTCACGATCCTAACTATCAATTATATCCTATAGCTTATGCTGTTGTTGAAGGTGAGAATAGTGATTCTTGGTCTTGGTTTTTAAATTCTCTTAAAATATCTTTTGAAAGTTGTTTTAATGATTGGAGTACAATTTTATTTATATCTGACAAGCAAAAGGGATTAATAAATGCTGTTCGTGCTATTTTTCCTGCATCTCCTCATTTTTTTTGTATTCAACATTTTAAACAAAACATGAAAAAAGTTACAAAAGAACCAGTATTTCAACGCTTGTTAGACTCGCTTGCTAGATCATATAATAAAACGGATGCAGAGAGTGTGTTTGATATAATTAAAGCCGAGAACATAGTGTTGTACGATTGGCTTATTGGTGTAAACGATGAAAGTCGTCGATTTGAACATTGGATAACAGCGTATGCTACTTGTCCTAGATTAGATACTAACACTTCTAATCTTGCTGAATGTTTCAATAGCTGGATTAAGAAATTACGAGATAAGCCAATAAAATACTTCGATGGTATTAGAGCCAAGATTATTACACTTCATGACAATCGTAGAAAGTTTGCTGAAAATATAGACACAGATTATTGTCCGAAGATGAGAAAAAATATGGCTTCTATTATCAAAGAGAAGAACCACCTAGAAATATTAGCTATTGATAGTTATAAGTTTGAAATAATAGACCGGGCAACAATAGAACCTATATTGTTCATATAACTGACAGATCTTGTACATGTTTTAGATGGTACCATACTTATATACCATGTATACATGCATGTTTTGTTTGTAGATATTGCAATATTAGTATTGATACTTTTTATCCTGTAGTATTTTCGACGAAAAAATTGAAAACTGTATACGCGCCAAAAATGGAGCCAATTCCAGTTCCCTACGAGATCCAAGGTCCTTTGGTAAGAGGACAAATTGGGGTGCCAGATGTAAGACGCAAAGCCGGAAGACCAAAGAAGAACCGCATCAAACTCCGGGATTCATCGACAAGAGATCTACGTTGCAGTAATTGTGGTGCTATGGGACACAACCGAAGAAGATGTACTAGTCAACCGAGAGATTAAAATAGAATTGTTCAATACCCAAATATTGTAATAAAAAACAATTACAAATCATACAAAAATTGTAATCATACAATGTTACAAATTTTTTACTAATCCTCGTCCTCGTCTTGTTGAGTTTGGGTAGGCAGCGGTGCTGATGGAGTCAAAAAAAATTGTGTGAATATCTGGTAGCTTTCATCTCCAGCAGTCTGGCTACTCGGACCCGCTCCTGCATACTGGTAACTAGGGACCGCTCCAGCATACTGGTCACTCGGGCCCGCTCCAGCATACTGGTAACTCGGGTCCGCTCCTGCATACTGGTAACTCGGGCTCCCTCCAGCATACTGGTCACTAGGGCCCGCTCCAGCAGTATCCCGCCGCCGACGACGAGAGTGTCTCTGTCGTACTAAGCCGGTCGGATAGTCCGGTGGAAGA
Organism: Iris macrosiphon; assembly: GCA_036927795.1. NCBI lineage: Eukaryota > Viridiplantae > Streptophyta > Magnoliopsida > Asparagales > Iridaceae > Iris > Iris macrosiphon. The sequence continues at coordinate 175,238 of JAYESA010000281.1, forward strand.
CGGGATTGTACTGGAGGCATTTCCCGTTTCCGTCCAATACCCAGATGCTCAACACGAGTCACAAGTTCCTCCATAAGACGACGAGTCACATGTTCCTCCATATGAGGTCATTGTAAATGTTCCCGGTATACACCACTCTGAAATTTGAAACTTGTAAATTAATATATTTATCATATCTATGTATATGTATTTTTGAAAGTAAAATGAAGTCATACCAAATCATGCATTCCATCGACAAAAGCACGCATAGTAGAATCGTCTACGGATCTACTCTTGAACCTTTGCTCCTCGTAGTGGTATACTCGGTTGCTCATAAGAGGGCATCCCCACCATTGCCTGTAGTCCAGGCTACCTATGTCTGCAAAATATAAACAAAATTTTAGCAAACTATTTACACTAAATCAATACGAATAATGAGTAACTTATAACTTACATTCCTCAGCAGAATTTAGTCTGGGAGACATGTCCCTCACACTATATTTCTCGAACCGATTATTCCAGTCAGCAACGAGACCAATAATTCGTTGTAATGCATTTGATGTCTCATAACCGACTGTCGGTGGATCATCGAGAATTATTGGGGCCATTCCGAATTGCCGAAGAACATGGTCTGCCGGATGGTACATGGTGAAACGATCATATATAATATGACATCTGTGTAAAGTAAATGCATAGGATGTCATCTTGATTTCTGGAGCATCAGGTTCACATGAGTACGGTAACCAGGTTACCTATTTAAAGATATTGTATCAATTAGATGTGATGTTTATCTACGATCAAAACTTAAATAATTTAAAGATATTTATTGCATATTTAAAAATTACCTCATTATACTGCAGTGTATCAAATTGGCTACGATATAGTGATACAGTCCTGTATTGGTAGTGTTGATAATCCACTACGTCTGTAGGCCAACGCATAGCAACTGAAAATACTCCAACATCACTGAGAATGCTGGTAACAGGCCTACCAATATAGAAGTGCTCGTAGGACCAGAACTATAAAACAAAAATATGACATTAGTACAAACAAAATTTGTGTATAAAATTACTCTAACTTTTTAAGGTCTTTCATTCATACCTGTATCAGTGAAATACATCCACAAATACTCTTGCAATTGGATCTGACAAATTCTGTCTGATTGGCGTACAAAAAGGTAAGAGTAGCAGCTCCCCACGTATGCTCAGTAGGTTTTGTCAGATCATCCAAGAATGGTAAAAGCTGCACATTTACCATATTTTCCGATGTATCAGAAAATAGAATTGCACCACATAAACAGAGCAGATACGCTCTAGTGCAACGAATGACCTGGATTTATTAAGTGTTATATAGAATTGTACCACTAAATTAAGTAATAAACAAATTTACTAATAAAAATACATACCCGAATTTTATCTACATCAACCACCCCATCAATAGTTTGATGTAGGTCCATAAAGTTGCCACGGAGCCATGTAAATTTCACATAATTGCCGTCTTTTAGACCTGAAGGAGGGCTAACACCGAGATACCTCCGGATCAGATCAGATCCCTTTAAGTGCGGATCAAAATATATAGCGTTACCTTTAATAGGTAACCCTAGTATATTCATCACATCAAAAAGGGTGATCGTCATCTCGCCGAATGGGAGTTGGAAAGTGTTGCGTTCTGGCCACCAACGCTCCGCAAGGCTTACAACTAAATGAAGATCGTGGATTAAATATCTAACACGATCTATATAGTGGAATCCAAAGGATTCCACCAAAGCCTTTTGGACCGAATTTAGCTCCCACGTACGATAATTCCTTTCGGCCCGCCAATGTACATGGATCCGGGTTCGTAAAGCATGATCATGGTCATATAACTATAAAAAATATATGCATTATATTTTGTGTGTAAATTTATATGCATTAATAAAGTAAACATATGTATTATAAAAAACATATGCATTAATAAAGTTGGCAACTTGTAATTTCAAAAATTATCTCGCCAGTAAATATTTGACTAGAAATGTGGTCTTCACGTTGCTTAATAATAAGCGCGGTAGTCGGTCCCCCAAGAATACGACCGTCATTGCGGGTAGCCATCGCCAGTAAATATCAGGAGGAGAAAGAGAATTGTGTTTGGGGGTGTGTTGTGTGAGGAGGAGAATGTGTTGTGTGAGGAGGAGAATGTGTTGTGTGAGTGTGTTGTGTGAGGAGGAAAATGTGTTGTGTGAGGAGTGTTTGGGAGGTGTTTAAAGGGGTGAAATGTATCCGTTGTGCAACGGATAGAAAGTAACGGTCAGCGGCTTGCCAACTGAGTTGGCAAGCGGCCTCTCGAGGAGAGCGCCCCGCCAACTCAGTTGGCGAGATGCTATCCAACTCAGCACCCCGCCAAGTAAGTTGGCGAGTGGTCCCCCCATATGCAAATTCCCCCAACTTTTCTCCTGTTTTATAATTATATTATAAATTATTACTTTAAACGAAAAAATTCGAATATACTTTTTATCCAATAAATGCCACTAAGAGAGTATATATATATATATATATATATATATATATATATATATATATATATATATATATATATATATATATATATTTCCATAAAAGTTTTCACATTTTCATGAATTGCATATAAATTTATTTTTAATTTAATCGTATCGATATGGGCTCACATCTTTCCATGCGGGTCATAGATCGTGACGTGACTTATGTCGTTTGATCTGCAGCGTCAAATTATTAATGTAAGGATATTTTTAACGAGTTTTACGACACTATTACGAAACGACATCTATACCCGTGTGCCATTCTAGAAAAATATATCAAAATTTGCTAAAAATATTCTCACATGACTAATTCGACGTTGTGGATCCAATGACGTAGGTCTTGTTGTAATACGAGATCTTGACAAAAAGATAAAATCTGTATCGATACAGTTAATTTGAAAATATAGTTATATACAAATCATGAAAAAATAAAGATTTATATTCAATTTAAAAAAAAAATGTAAACGTCCATTGAGTGGGAGTTTTATGTCCAATAAACAAATTTTACACAAAATGCCAAACCAATGGGCATTTTCAGTTGTATAAAGGTCCAACCAACGGACGTTTTATGTCCAAAAAATGTCCAACCATTGGAACTTTTTTTATGTATATATGTTTTTTTCAGATTCAAGAGAAACGGTAAATTATCCAAATTTTGTGCTCTCAACTAATTTTCTTAAACTTCAATGCTTTAGATTATTTTTTTATGCCGATGCTACGTTGTCTGTCCGCCATGTGTCGTCGTCCTATTGGTAGATCACGCGACGGATGGGCTAGCCCGTCTGCGGGGGGAACTAACCTAGTGAGAAGTCTGACCCTGGGAGTTTATACCTCTATAGGCAATCCCTCTTAAGAAGTGGTGTCCGGTCACGAAGAGCTACAAGTTCAGTTTTTCAATATAACAAGCTTGGGTAAAGAAAAAAAAAATTCTTCCGTAATTTGCATTTTTACAATTAAAGATTCATGTATTTAAAAAATTCTCGTATTTTATAATTTTTACATTTTGTACCCAATTTATTTTTCTGCTGTTAACGGACGTCAAATTCGACGTGAAATGACTAATATATCCCTCCATAACCCTAATCCTAATCATAATCCAATCCTAATCGTAACCCTAAACCTAATCCTAATTCTAACCCTAACCCTCTCTCCCCCGTCCTTCTTCGACGGTGGGGACGGCGACTCGGGAGGGGGGAGGGCTCGGCCCGAGGGGGACGGCCGCGGGGTAGGCCGCGGGGAGCTGCGCGGGGGGCCGGCTCGGGAGAGCTGTGCGTGGGGCGGCCGCAGGAGCAATGCGGGAGACGGCTGCAGGGGAGCTATGAGGAGCGCGATGGAGGAGGTGGGGGGGTGGTGCTGAGGGTGGTGTTGGTAATGGTGAAGAAGGTGGTGGTGGGGGAGGGGGGAAAGGGGAAGGGTAGTTTAGGGTTTTCAATTTTTTTTAACGGTATTTTTTTACGAAAAATGAACGGAAGGAATTATTTCGAATAAAAAATTTATGGGGTCTTAATTTGCTAATAAGATAAATTACGAAAGATTTTTTTGTACTTTATCCAACAAGCTTTGATACATAAATGGGAGTATAAATCGATTCTAGATCGATTTATGACCATAAAAGATCGATTCATTTTCTTTTTTTTTTTAATGTCATAAATTTTTTTAATGAGTCCATTTTTGTTCACTCGCAAATACTTGGGTGTTTGTTCACCCTCCAATAGAAAATGCACACGTGACATTTTTAAAGTCAAAACCATCTTGGTTGATGAACAAAATCACTTGCAAGATGATTTTGTTTGGATGAAGATGCCACGTATATATTTTCTATTGGTGGATAAACAAACATCATAGTATTTGTGGATGAACAAAAATAGACTCAATCCATGTAACTGCTTGATGCAAGGAGAGTGGTAGAAAATCTATTGCCTGGGTAAATTCCATGCGGATTCGCGCTTTGATGTACCATAGGATTGAGCTTCGATTTTCGTCATGTAATTACGTAAGGATATACAGCCAGTATTCTTAATAAAATCTCTTCTAGGTCAATAAAACTCTAGAAAATTAGGATGTACAAGCTAGCACACGAGAAATAAGCTCACAAATGCTCTCAAAAGAATATAAAAAAACACTGACAGTTGGATCTTGCAGACAAGTTCTCTTATATCTTTGTACTCGAGGGTCAATTTCTGTCGAACTGGACATCTCTTTTATATTCTGAGAGACCTATGTCCCATATAAACTGTCTATCTGAGACTATTTCTTGGCTCGAAAAAAAATAATAGTAAAAAGAGTCCCCTTCTTTGCTATTACCATATTAAAGGGGGTTGGGTGAAGGAAGGTTTACATACAACCGGAACAAAGTGATTTATGATTGAATCTTATAATTTTTTTTATCATTTGGTATATCCAAGCCGAAGGGAAATTATCTTGAATCAATGACACGTGAACTATCTAAATTGGTTTAAAAACCTAAAGAAGAACCATTCGTGGACAATTTTTTTTTTAGTTATTTGTATTTAACCTAACGTGAATCTAAATTGCATAAATTTACATAGATTTGCGTAACTTAATAAACAAATTGAAAAATAAATTTTGAGAAAATACTGCTCCCATGTGGGATCGAATCAACTCGGTCATAGAAAATGTCTTCCACCTTAATCACATAAGTTAGAGATATCCGACATCATCCGTGTGACATGAGTCGTAAGGCTATCAAATAATTTTGCAGAGGCATAAGAAATTTATTTTTGTTTACCCATAAAAACTATAATTTTTGTTTATTCTCCAATCAAGTGTTGCCACGTGCTAAAATAGAAATCAAAACCATTTTAAATGTTCAAAAAATTACTTCCAAAATAATTTCGTGTTGCATAAAAATGTTATATGGTAATATTTGATTGAAGGGTGAACATACATTCTAGTTTTTACGGATGAAAAAAAAAAAAAAAAAAGTCGAGGCATAAGCCGACCCTGGCTTAGACACGGTTGAAAGTTGAAACACGCATCGAAATGCTTTGGTTCATTAATGATTTAGTTTTTTTGTTGCTTCCAAACTACGCCTACTTATGAGTCTCTTTCAATGGAGACAAGTGTACATTCGATGCTTCCAAACTAGGACAACTTATCAGTCTCTTTCAATGGGGCCAAGTTATGTTCGAGTTGTCAGAATGTCAAGGTGTATAATTGACCGGACGGTCTGAAACCTGGTCCGGTCCTGATCCGATCAACTCTAGTCTGGGTCGGTCCGGTTCGATTTGGCCTACCAATATAACGGGTTCGAATTGGGTCCATATTTTTGGCCAGAAAGTTCAGTCCGACCCGATTCAAGAACTAGTTCAAACTCGGGAGAACCAGATCCCGGTTCAAACAATATGCATTACAAATTAAATGTTTACATGGAGAGAGAGGAAATCGAACCCATGACCTCCTCGCTAAAGAGACTTTGACACTAAGTTGCTCTTCCTAACCACTTATGCCAATTCATTTTGTGTTTTAAATATTCATAAATGTGGTATACAAATAGAAAAATCTAATAATTTTTTTTTTTAAATTGCTCGGCCCGCGAGTTAGGTCCGGTCCGGCCCGGATTAAATTCAGATCCGGCCCTGCTCGAAGCTATTCAGGTCTGGGTCTTGACTGGGTTCTCCCCTCACTCTTCCGGGCCGGGCCGGCCGGCTTCCTTCTCCGGGTTAAGTTCGGCCCGGCACAAAATCGATCAAATTCGGTCAAATCGGACTCCGGGCCGGCCCAGCCTGGCCCGATAGACACCATGATCGGAATGCACTACACAAGTTCTCCATGCACCCGCAACACAACTGTTTAAAATCCAATTTAAACAAAATTTGTCGTACGATACTATTTTTTTTTTAACAAAATTAACCCAAACGAAACAAGTTTTGAAACATTAGAAACTCAAAAATTTCGGCTAGAGCCTCCAGTGAAAATCATACATTTTTTGTTTAGTGTATTGGTTCGGTTCGGTTCGGTTCGACTTGTTTTGTTTTTTGTTTTGGTTTTTGGTTGGGTTTAGTGTACTGGAGTTTGGTTTACTTTGCATGTTGGGTTTTTATTCCAATGGATATATTTTTAGTTTGCATGTTGGATTTTTTTGTTGGGTTTATTCGTTGTATTTTTTTTTATTTGTGTTTTGGTTGTAATGATATAAATGAAAAAAAAAAGTTGTAATTTGAAAGTGGTAAATGAATCTAAGACAAGTTGATATTATATAAACAAAAGAAAGTTTTAATGAAAGAAATTTTATCTTTAATAAAATGGTACAAAAATCTCATTTAGTCCTTTCTGACAAATTGGGAATAATCTCATGCTACAACCTTTCCTGAGATTGAGTCGGGCTTCCGAGGGTGCATTCTTCCTGGATATCCTCCTTTTGAGTAGGTATCGGTGTTGGTGGAGTCGTCAGGATCTGCGTATAATTGAGAAGTTTGGGGGCGAATACGATATCCCTCTGAGAAGTATCCTGACCAGCCTACTGAGAAGTTCCCTCGCATGCCAATGAGAAGTCTCTCATGTCACGTTCCGATCTCCCGCATGAATTGACTGTCCCCGCTGAATGCGAATTACCGCGCCAACGCTCCCGTAGGACGATCATTTCCATCATGACGTGATACCGCGCGAGCACGAGCTGCGCCCGCACAAACCAAAGTCCGAACATGCGATAAAATAACTAAGCCACAGAGTCACACATATAGTCCCTAATGCAGCAGAATAAGAATAAACACCAATATGAATGTTGTTCGCACGAGGCGAGCACCGAAACGAACATTTGATAACTAGTTCACAAAGTCGTCATAGCGGAAGCATTGAATAGACCCAAGTATGAAAGTAAAACAAGCTCTTTATTGATATAGAAATAATGTTACAAGCGGCGCTAGGCTGAGATTACAAGTCGCTCATGCTCTCTCTCTTGAAACAATAAAGGCGTGCCAATCAGCTTACAACATGGAATGATACATATGCGATGTTCCAATATTATATTATGTATATATGATTCAGCTCTGTACGCAACGCTCCAAGGCTCCAGAGTTAGCTCAATGCCTTAACGCGCACGAGGGGATACTCCGCACCGAATGAGGTTCTTCCGCACCCTGCAAAAAACCTGGTGGGTTATCAGTACATTGAATGCACTGGTGGGAAGGCTTCTCGCATGCTCAACAAATCCAAACATGTTATATTTGTTTTGTGCAAAATCTATTAACTTGTCTTTCTAGTCTTGCCTTATGATCAGTTTTATGGCAATGTTACAATCCTAACTCGTGTGACAGTGTGTTGTGCGATAAAAGAGTAGCACGACGAGACTTACCAACTTACCATTCGTCCTTCCCTGTCCAATGATAAAATCAAGTTAACCAGCACGGATATATACAAATGAAATCAAAGAATCGCATAGCAAACACGAGTGTTACGAGCGTGTTTCTGATTCAGGTGAACGAGTTACTCAGGTTACTCAGATGTGTTGCACTTTATTGTTCATGTGTTCAAATGACTTGATTCGATGCAATGACTCGCACACGGATTGCCTCTAAACAAGATGACTTAATCTATATGAACATATCTGTTGTAGTCTCCGCATGGTTATTGGGCGCTAGGCCCCCCATACACAGTACTTGAGACTATGATGATATAAAAGTGTCACTGGCATAGCCATAAAGGACCATGATGTAGTCTTGTGGCTGAGATGGCGTGCAAGTTATTACTCAAGGCATTGCACCCATTCTGTCTAGGCAGACGACTACCAAGAGGTTTCGCCCGGATCGGATCGACCCTGGTGCCCCGATGACCATCTGCGAAACGAGATTCAAAATTCTTCCTTGTGCATCAAGTTATCCATGACCACACAAGTCTTGGGTCTTCCAGATTCACGACATGACATGTATGTAGAAGTATAAAAATCATGCAGGCCGCATAAAGCCCATGCACCCTCAAAATGAAAGCAGGTCGCAGAGGAGCCATAGAAAACACATACGGTCGAGGGGCTCGCCCAGCCTGTAAACCATCCATGCATCCTGAATATCCACGAAGTAAGGGGCCGCATGAGATCCCCTGACTCGGCATTCAATGCATGTCAGAAGTTCTTACACACCACTCATCACCCATAGCACTTCGAGAATCGTGAGAGAGGCGACTCATAAAAAGATAAAAAAGTCATATCAGTGCATTAATAACTTCGTCAGATGTGTCATGCCACGTATTCCCTCATATGCGGCTACAGTTCTATGCGGCCTTGTCACTATGCTGCCAAAGTATCCATTCGACCAAGTCTAGACGAGAGCTCACATGTGTCCATAACGCCATGCGGCTGAAGTATCCATAAGACCAAGACCAAGGCCAAAGGAGAGCACATATGCAACTACGACCCTATGCAGCCTTGTCATTATGCGGCCACACTGTCCAATCGACCAAGGCCAGGCTTGCATGCGACCATAATGCCATACGGTCGAAGTATCTATCAGACCAAGGACAAAGGAGATCACATATGCGGCCAAGACGTTATGCGGCCAATATGTTATGCGGCTCTCAGCTTGCAAGATCTGTCCGTTGCAACCGAAAAAATCTTCATACAGTTAGTGCTGATTACGTGTCCCGCTGACTGAGTCACGCATACAATAGAGTTAAAAACAACACCTAGATATTATCAACAACAGATCCCAACCGAGACTACGTGGCAGCCTATATTTAGTATACGGCTACAGTTGCAACCTTAATCTGTTGAACGAGCCCCCTGTGGCCACCAAACAGAGACATATGCAGCACCTATATGTCATACCCCAGTCCCAAAATACGTAGGACTAGGAATACGTAGCATGCCAGCCGTATCTATATGACACTCCAATATGTTAGAAAAATTCTAACACACACATACGTTGAATATGAATAAAGAATTCACCAGTGGTATATTTATTGTCAACATAAGTCACAAGCATCTATATCTCATCCACAAGCACAAGTAAAGGAATATAAAAAGAAATAGCTAAATGTTCAAGTACGAAGTATCAAGAGAGTAATAGTCAGGTGGAGACAAATCCACTACCAATCGACTATATCAACTAAAATGATAGAGGAGGACGAAACTCCAATATAAAATAAGTAATCAATAAGAAAAGAAACAACATCCATAAGACCCATCAGCTATAAAGTAATCATGGATACTCCGAGGGTAAGACCTCATCGACAGAGAATGCTGCGTTAGGTCCCGGTCCGTACTCCTGCGGATAATCCTACTCGTCTATACCTGGAAAGGGACCAGGTCCTCAGAGGGACGCAATAAGATACATAAAAGCATGTCAATAATGTAATAAAAGTAAACATCCAACAAGGTCGCCTAACCATTCTATGTGATATGCAATTTAAGAACAACTTTCCCGCGTATAGACTATCTGGTGGAAATAATGGGATGGGTATAGATCTCTCGGAGATTCAGGGACCACGTGCATAACGTCACGGACGTCAGAGGCCGCCTGCAAATAATATAAGGGTCATCTCACCACGCATCTCCGACGGAGCATATGGGTTGCAAAAAGGGAAAGTGTAAAAGAGTCACATACGCTTACTCATTATTTTCCCTACCCCATGCTCTATACATGTTGTATCCATAACACGTTTCAGCTACTACGCCGAGAAAGAGTGCAAGTATCGGTGTCGTAACTTTGGTTCATAGCCTATCGTTAGTACAATAGCCCAATCCTATAACCAAACAAGGATAAGAATTGGACCACCATACAACAATAGTCTATGTTCCTAGACTACTAATAACTGCTAAGTCTTCTAACATGCATCAATATTAGCAGTTATACCCTATCCGTCGCACGACCTATACGTATAGGTGGCCAGCCGAATACGCAAGTCCGTGTCCTATATGAGACTAAAAACCCGTGTAAGAAATGTGTCACGGCCAATGAAACATAATAATGCCTCAACCCATGGGGTGGTCTCGTAAACTAGGTCGACATGCATAATATATAATAAGAAACAAAAGACGACACAACCATCTTTGCACCCAAGTTATTCTTGGACGCGCAGTTTTCTATAGCAAAATAAATGAAAATAAACAACAAAAATTAAATATACCGCAAAAGAATGTAACTAAGCAGTACTATGGCAAGGTATACTTGTCGACAAGCAAGTTGTGTAATGTAGATATCCAGACGATGATCCCAAGAAACCGAAAAATCGGGTCTCTGAATGAACATCTCCGGATGCTGAAATAAATATCACCAATCTCTCCGGAATCAGTGAGATAGTCAGAAAACTCTACCCTTTCGTCCAATTTGGACACAGGATAAAACAATAATTTTGGATCAAAGCGGATCCATTTGTGGCCCACTTTGCACCGGAATGCGTGCCAGGGGTAAAGGTCTCTAAATATGATAAATTATCGGTAAAAAATCTTAAACGTCGATACGAACTCAACGGTATATCCAATTTTGGATTCCGGTGAGCCGATCACAAAATCGCTCGTCAAGTCAACCCGTGGAGCCCACGAATAGGCGGTTCGGTCAACTGTCTCAGAATCGTGTAAAACTTGGATCACAGGACCAGCATGATACCACAGATCTATTGGCGCAAGTTTTGCTGCATTCCGACGAGCGTACATCAACTAATAAAAAAATTGCAAAATATGATACGGAAAAACTTTTACGGATACAGGTTAATTCCGACGTGGACACACATCCAAATCAACTTTCGTGAAAGTCCACACATCAAAAAATACCATATGCGCCTTTCTATGCAACTGGTATGTGGCGTGGTAGTCCAGTTTGTCGGGACGCACTCCGTATCGCAAGATTCTAAGTTTTCTATAAAATATTTTTTATTTTTTTTCCTAATTTTAAAGACAGTTTTAATGTAGAACTAATGATAAAAAATATGCAAATAATACATTATTGCAATCCTGGTTATATTGGCGTTGTGTCAGAAAAATAAAATCGAGTTTTGGTCAATTAGTTTGGGAGAGAATCGCCTTCCAAAATTGGTGTTTGGAACAGTTTTGGGTGTTCTGTTTATGTATAAAAACAGGTTTTTCGGAAAGTTTCAGTTGATTTTAAAACATGAATAGAGTTGTTCGAATAAAACTACGTGAAGACATTAGAGGATGTTCATATTGTGGTAAAATCTAAACATCTGGATTGAAATTTGGTCGCGTATGTAGGAAAAAATTTAGCGGGGAAGATGGGTACCCGGGGTTGGGTTCTTGACGATGTTTACGCGTGCGCGTCTGACAGCGGCGACAACGAGTGGTCGACGACGGCACATGGTCGGTTGGACGAGGGGGTCTGGAGGTGCTCGTTGATTAGGATATATATATATATATATATATATATATATATATATATATATATATATATATATATATATATATATATATATAGCCAAGTAGTAGGGTGAACCATGGGCCGTGTTTCCGTTGCACCGCGGGAGGTGGGGTGGGGTGGGGGGTTCCGCACGGGTTCGTGCTGGGGTTCTGGTCGCGGGGTTCTAGGTGGTGTAGTAATAGGATTTGTGTGTTTAGTTAAGGTTTAGTTAGGATTTCTTTTTCTTATCTTTTCTTTTCTTATCTTAACTTTTATTTCTTTATTATTATTATTATTATTAAATACTTGTCTTATATATTTTAACTACTACTATTATTACGAATTTTTGGTATGTCGCCCGTATGCGTACTATTATTCCTATTATTATATTTATATAAAATCTAAAAAAATTAGGGGAGGTTATACTATAGCCCATCAGCATGATGGTTATAAATAGGTGAAACTTGGACGTTCCCAAGGCCCCTTTTTTCTGAGGCCATACCCCCGACTAGCCACGTACGTGCACACAGGCTCAAGAGAGAGAAAATAGAAGAGAGCATCATCATTCCCCTATCGGACCGTCAACAGAGTAAATAATTCGCTACAGTACTTGATCTCCATCGTCATGTTTTCGAGATCAAAAATATTTTACTTAGATTTTTTGTCTAGGATTTCTTTGTACTTTTTGTTGGTTGTTAAGCAAAAGTTTCTTAAATTTACATTAATGGCAAACAATGTACAGGTTCAATATTTTTGATTCATGTTCAAAAACTTATGGGCTCTTAGAGCCATCTGATTCTTGTCATGAACGAGTATTGCTCCACGTGAATCCTTGATCATGTTCTTGCTTAATTGACTTGATGTAATCTCCTAGTTTGGAAGCTGCCTTGGCGACCTAACAGTCCTGAATACTTTCAGGTTCATACTTGCACGAAATAACTATTTGATAGTCTTTTGGTTAAACTAGATGAATGTAAGACATGAATTGTGTTATCTGACCATGGCACAAAACTACGTGACAAACTTTAAAATGAGACTAGCGAGTACTAGTTAGCATATAAGCGGGAAAGTATTAAAACAATGAGAACAAGAGCCTTTACACTAGCTTGAGTCTAAAGGGTTAGTGCGAGGGTTGAGACCGTGCAGAGGCATGTTGGGCGGCGCATAAAAAAATCTATCAAGTTACTTCTTTTCCATGTTTAAGACAAACAATACAAGATGAGATTATTCGCTTAGCTAGAAGTGTTGTATTCTTTATTAGCATGCAAAAGATGATTTTTTTAGCGACTAGCATGTATCATCCATGTTTTATTTGTGCAGGCTAAGCAAAAACATGTTCATCCTAGCCACCCACCTTAAAGATGATTCGCCTCGGCTGAGCGATACTCCGAGCGCGCCTATGAAAGTCTAAGTCTGAACTCTTGAAGGGTAAAGTATGAATTCATTTTCCTCAAGCGAGTCTTCTCACTGAGAAAAGCGGGAAGTGTCGTCGCACTTTTTCCGTTTGAATCGGCTATCCGCATTAATGTGAGCGGGTCGTTATATCTCACCAGCCTACTGAGAAGTCCCCTCGCTAGTGTCACGTCCCGATCTCCCGCAGGCAAATCGGCCGTTCCCGCTAGGCGGGAATCACCCTCGCCAGCGCTCCCGCGGAACGATCGCTTGACCCATCCGGGCGTGATGCCGTATGAGTGTGAACCACGCCCGTGCAAGGCCGTGATTCATTGGCTGGCGGTAAGAGTTCTAAGCCACAGAGTCACACAGATTGTCCGAGTGCAGCGGAGTCATGAACGCATAGCAATTTGGTAACAGGTTCACTGAGTCGACAATATAGCAGAAGCATTGAAACACAAGTTTGAAGTAAAGAAACTCTTTTATTGATATAAACATGTGTTACAGGCGGCGTATAGCCGAGATTATAAGTCTCTCAAGCCTCTCTCTCTGAAACAGTAAAATCGTGCCTAGTGGCTACAATTATGGAATGATTGTACAGGCGATGTTCAGGCGAGTTTGGGCTATGTTCCAACATTATGTCCTATATATGTGCTTCTGTTTCGGACGCACCGTTGCAAGGCTTCAGAGGGAACTCCTGGCCTTAGCACGCACGAAGGAGGCATCCGCACCGAACGAGGTTCTCCCGCACCCTGCATACAAACTGGTGGATTATCAGTACATTGAATGCATTGGTGGGGAAGCTACTCGCCCGCTCGACAAATCCAAACACGTAATATAAGTTCCGTGCACCAACTACTAAGTTATCTTTCTAGTTGCCTTAGGATCGGTTTTATGCAAACATTGAATAGCCTAACGTGTCGGACAGTGCGCCGTGCAACATGAGAGGAAACACGGCGAGACTTACCAACTTACCATCTCCTTCCCTGTCCAAGGCAAACATTGAGGCAACATTGATAATTCAAGCACGGCAAGTATAAGCATTCAGGAGGCAAAGTATATGCAAACACGAGGGTCATTTTTATCATGATCGTTCAGGTGTTCAGTTGTTTCTTTGATGCGATACAGTGACTCGCACGTGAATAGCCGCTAAGCGAGGATGACTTATCTATATGAATATGAGTCGCTGGCATAGCCATAAAGGATACTAGTCTTAAAGGAGAATAGTTTGTAACGAAAGTACAGTGGGTGCTACAAGCCATCTCGTTTAGTACAGTAGACTATACAGTAGAGTTCAGCCATGGAGCGGATGGTATGCAGCGAAAGAACGGTGGGCGCTGCACACTATCTCGTCCAGTACAGTTGGCTGAAATAATAGAGTTCCATCCGGATCGGAGCAGCCCCAGTGCCCCGGAGACCGTCCGTGGAACTATGCCTCGTTTCCGAGTTGTCCGCGACATGCAGGTCAGGGTCTTTTCCAAATTCACGTGATACACGAGTACTGTAGAACAGGAGTACAGTGGTACAGTAGAACAGTAGTACAGTAGTGCATGAGTACAGGAGATGCTTGAATCATGATTCTGTACAGTGATTAACTTGCCTTGATGCATTCCCCTGGTTCGGGGATTTGCCTTGGGTGACCTAACGGTCCCGGATACTTGCAGGTTCATTCAGGCACGGAACGACTACGTAGTAGTCTCCCGGGGTTTAGATGAAAACATGGCAACATTCAAGCAGACAAGCATGCGTTTCTAAGGGACATAAGTAAACACGTTTGCTCGGACCCGAAGGTAAGCCGAGAGATGAAGCCGTTAGGGACTTAGCATACGAGGGTCTGAATATAAGCAGTATTTCAATTTCCACGTTCTAGCATAGGCAATATAAGTTGGGATTATTCCCTTAGCTAGGTGCGTTGGATTTATTAGCATGCAGGGGGTGATTCACCTAGCGACTAGCATGAATATTCTAGATTTTATGTGTGCTGGCTAAGCAAAGACAAGTTCACCGTAGCCACCCACCTTAGCGATGATTCACCTCGGTAGAGCGATACGTCAAGCGAGCCTCTGAAAGCCTAAGCTGAATTCCTGTAGGGGCAAGTCTGGATATCCTTTGCTTCTCGTTTGAGACAAAGCGGGTCGGGACAGCTGCACTATTGCCGTTTGAGACGGCAGTCCGCTTGAGCGGAACGGGGTGTTACAGCTAGTTTGCTGAGCCGAGACCTCGTTAGCTTGCTAAGACGGTCTATCTGAGGAATGCGGTAGCATGACATTGGTTTTCTTCTTATGGGGGCGTGCATGTCGTTAGCTAACAAAGCCGGCAGAATATGTAATGGAGGATTCGGGGGATCCGAAAATGCTTGCACACTATCCAAAAATGCTTTTACCGTTGTGCTCAACATGTTTGTCGTTGGGTGATTTTGGTATGCTTGCTGCAAACTTGGAATCAAAAATATTAAGTAAAGTTCAATTAATTCATATAAATAAGTACTAGAGACATACATGTTCATAAAAAATATGTATCATCCCAAATATAAGTTAATAAAATAACGAAAGCTAGAATCATCTATAGTTCGATGTTGGAATCGATGCTCCTCATATTGATAGGCTTTGTTACTGATAAGAGGAGCTCCCCAACAAGATATATATTTGATATCGCCGAACACTACACCATTTAAACAAATATGAGTATGCGATTTCATATAAGTTTTGAATTAATATTTGATATCCCCAACAAGATCTATATTTGATATCACCATCGCTCTCGGCCAGCGGGTCGAGAAGGCGGGTCCAAGGAGGATAGGCAGCGGGACCTGCAGAAGGTATTTTCTTGGACACCCGCTCAAAGAAGAAGCTGTCAGCCACTGGGGGTAGTTCTTCCTCAGGACCCCAGGTGGCTACGCAAGCTGGGGGTTGTAATCCCCCATAACTCTAAGATAATCAGGCATTCTGAGAAGACGGTGATTCCCAAGACACAAATGTTGATATCCCTGGGTGTCAACCTCCTTTCCCGGCGCACTATGGCACATGTTGTCTTTGGCGCACTTTGGCGCATGTTGGTTGCTAGCCCGGCCTTTGTTTAGACCGGGCCCATGAGTTATAGAGAAGAGTGGATTTGGTTGGGTTGGTGACATGTGTGTCTAGGATGGGTTTGAGTAATCCAATGGTCCACATCTCAAATCTAAACCTATATATATTCCTATTTTTCTCTCTCTACTCATTATTTTTTTCTATTTCTCTCTCTTAGGTTTTCTTTCCCTCCGTAGTCAAGTACATCTTGCACAAGAGAAGAACCATTAATTTATGCATGCTTTTAATTATTAATAATTCATGTTTGTTTCTACCTCATGTTGTTGGGACCGAGCACCCCTTTATTTTTAATACTTGTCATTCTTGATTTTCTTGGTTGGAATTGTATGGACCAGAGTTTGGGTCTATGGGTTCACTTTTGTTTTCTTGGGAATTGATCTCCCAAAATGTCACGTCCCAGTCCTAAAATACGTAGGACTAGGAATACGTAAGCATGACAGCCGTATGTATATGGCAACTCCAATATATGGAAACCATAACACATACGTACGCTGTATTATGAACAATAATTCACAAGTGGTATATAACTATCACAAGTTACAGGGCATAACTAAATCTCATCCACAGAATCAAATATAAATGAATAAATAACCAATCAACTATACAACTGAATCTCAATATGCAGTATCAAAGAATGATAGTCGGGTGGAAATAAATCTACTGCCAAACTAGAATATAAAAGTAACCACAATAATAATATCAACTAATGAACAATGAGACTCGAAGAGAAGACCTACTCGAAAGATAATTAGCAAGTCTTGATCCACGCTCCTGCGAATAATCATGATCGTCTACACCTGGAAAGAGACCAGGTCCTCAGAGGGACGTAACAAGATACATAAAAATATGCCAATAAGGTACTGAAAATAAATATCCACTGGGAATGTATTTTGAGAACAACTTTCCAACAAGTGGGCTATCTGGCCATAGATGGGATTGGCATGATTCTCTCGGAGAATCAGGGGCCTACAAAGCATGTCGTCTTTTGAACGCCAGAGGCCGCCAGGTAATATAGGGGTCATCATGACCGCGCATCTCCGGCGGAGCGTACGGGTTACAAAAAGGAAAGTACAAAGAAGCCCAAACGCCTTTTGTGTTGTTCTCCCCATCCCATGCTCTAAGCATGTCATATCCATGACACGATAATACCTCTAATAACTGCCAAGTCTCTTAGCATGCAAATTTTAACAGCAGTTATTCCCTATCGCACGTCCCATACGTACAGGAGGCCAGCCTGTCACGCAAGTCTGTGTCCTACATGAGACTCACACTCGTGTAACAGATGTGTCACGGCCAATGAAACCTAATGATGCCTTCAAATCATGTGGTGGTCTCGTAAAACTAGGTCGACATGTATAATATATAATAAAGATAAAATACGATGCCACCGTCGTTGCACCCAAGTTATCCTTGGACGCACAGTTTATATAGCAGTTAAAATATATAAACTAATAGACAGAAATAAAATGCATGCATCATATGGAATATAAATTATAGTACAATGGCAAGGTATACTTGCCTGGCAAGAAAGCTGCGTAGTACCAATAACCTGCTCCTGAAGTCTCATAGAACAATCCAATCGTCCTATATACATATGATATAATACAATACATCATCAGCCATTACACTAGCACATACACAACCATAATTATACTGAACTCAGAGGGTATGCTAGGGGTGATACTGGTCATCTAGCAGGGTCAAGCGTGTGTCTAATTATATGGGTGTCAAGTCTGCAATTGCTGTACATAATCAGACAGTCAATTACTAACATGTCTAAGCCAGTACGTCAATGTGCACAAGGCGGTTAACTCGCAATTCTCAGGGTCATATGGTCAATATAAATACGGGTTCTCCATAATTAACACTAGGGCATAAAGTACATATACAAATATGTCATAACTAGTATTAGTATTTAATTACCTCACAGTATATATACACATACCAAATTGAATACTATACCCATACGCGTACGTATACGCATACGAGTTAGGGTTCACCGATACGGGTCTGGAATCACATCCAACTAAACCTGTCATGACACGATATGCTAAAATACTACACTATTCATACATACACACACATAAATCACTAAAGAAGAGGGGACAGGAACGAACATGTGCACGTGCACTAGATCGACGATGACGACGATGAGGACGATGACGACAATGTTGACGATGATGATGATGGTGATGATAATGATGATGAAGGTGATGATGATGGTGATGAAGGTGATGATTGAACATGGATGGCCGGAGGAGAGGAGAGGTGGGGGAGACATTCAGGCGAGGGAAGGAGGTTGCTGTGAAGTCGGGATGTTCAGGCCAGAGATGGGAGGAGTTGAACGGGGGAGAAGAACAGGAAAGAGGAGGGCTGTGTCGACTCCGGCGGGATGGTAGGCGGTTGTGATGGGGGTGTTCAAGTGGTCGGGAACGACGGTTCAGGCAGGGGTCAGCGGGGGTAAAATGACGGGGTTCTGTCGTAGAGGAGATCAAAGAAGAGAGGGAGAGGGTGGTGCAGTCGGTTGTCGAGGGAGGAGGGAGGATGATGGTGCTGGCGGTTGTGGTGCAGTCGCTGCTCAGGTTGTGAGGCGGTTCAGGCGGTTTCTGGCGAGGTTTCTCCGACGAGATGAATGAAGGGGGTGGCGGCCAGGGAAGATGATGAATAGTAGGGGGAGGAGGGATTCGGCTAGGTATAGTTAGGTTTTAAAGATACAAACTTATAAAGGAGTTATATATATATATGTATGTGGGAAAATAGGGTTGGGTGTTGACCTAGGAAGTTGGGCCTAGTCAACATCCTTGGAAAGGGGCTTTGGCTTTACATGTAGAAATTGGAGGGCTAGGATTGCATTGTTTCAAAATGGGGGGCTAAGGTTGATGAGGGTTGATGTTGAGTGTTACACACTCCAAAATTAGGGAGAAAAATCACATGACCAATCAATGAAGGAAAAATGGGGTTTCTTCATGTGTTGGTCCCATGGGGTGTGGACACCTCAATGCACTTTTGCATAAAAGTCCCCAACAATTAAAAAATTATACCAAGTGAGGTTTTGGGTTATTTTAATTAAAATTAATATAAATGATGTTCTAAAATTAATTGGAAGTACAAGGAATTAAAATTATGTGGGACACAAGTGTCATGAATGTAGAGGACTCAAAGTAGAATATTAACATAATTTAGGTTGCACAAAATAGGTCAAGATTGTGTCTCCAATTTTGATTGGAACGCACAAAGATACAAAGTTGAATTTATTTAGAATTAAATATTATCGTTTGCGACGAATATTATGCGACTAAAATGAAGCACAAATGGGCATAGTTATGAGTTACACAAGAATCAGAATAAAAGACTGGCACGTCTAGGATAAGGGTATAAAATTTGTAGGAAGGCAATGACTAGTGTAGTGCTCCAATTATCGAAGCAACGGTAAGGTGCACTAAGTGATATAAATATTGTAAAATTATCTAAAACATAATATTCTATTTCTAATTGGATTTGAACTAGCCCTAGTCTCTCTATCTAAACTTAATTAGGCCTAAATTTTGGTCGAGGGGGTTTACAATCTACCCAATTTAAAAGAATTTTATCCTCGAAATTAAAAATAAGGTATGATTAGCTAAATCCTTCACATTCGTACATAAGGCAAGTCGATCGCGATTTTTTCAAAATTTTAAATAATGAAATATACTAAAATCCATCGCAATCATTTCAAAATTAAAGTAACCACTGCTTAAATCAAAGTTCAACCTATCGTAATGTCTCCTAAATTTTTAAATCATCAATATCCAAATTTAATTCAAATCTATATGACATCCCACATCAAAATTTATATCGCAATCTCCAACTATCATAATCTCCTCTAGAAAACCATTCTAATCAAATATTATTCCTATGTTCAACTTATGAATTTCATACTCTTTAAATTTTAATTTTAATTTTTATCCTCAACATTTCAAATAGGTATTCCAACAATCAAAATTCAACTTTTAATTCAAATTATCAAATTATAGAATTTTGAATTCAATCCATCAATGTTCATGTTTAGAGTTCTATTATTTTCCTCAAAATTTAAATCGATGATTCAACCTTCAATATTCAAAATTTAATTCATGTGCTCAAGGTATAAGTATTTGGTCTGCAATTTCAAGATTTTAAAATTTATTAAATCCTCATCATCTTAATCATTCTTCTAAATTTCTCAAAATTAAAATGACTTGAATCTCTCAATATAATCTTACTTGATCATAATCTAAAAAGAATTCATCTCAAGTTGACAATGCAATCTTCTACCCAACTTAGAATTTAGCCATCTATCACACAAGGCTTATACATTTAAGAAAGACTTCCTCAAATTATTTAATCGCGTTATTCAATCCTCAAAATTTTTAACACACAAAATATCTCATATGCGATAGCCCTTAATTACGAAAAATAGTCACCAAGTAATGCGATTGGCCTATGGGATATATCTAGTATTCTTCGTGTATCAAACTTATACCAAACACGAGGTTTCATCTTTCCGAAATAGGAGAAGACGGGGAACAATAATAAAGAATTCAAGGAGGCGATGACAAAATACAAGTACGGGGTTCAAGGCGTTTAAAGAATTCAAAAGGGAGTTGTCAAGACAGTTGTGGGTTGAAATCCTATTTTGGTAAGTTCCGATTCGCATGCTCATATCAGAAAAATTATGTACCTGATACGATATGCTCTGACCTGTTTAGAGGGCAAGTATATTCATCTAACAAGCTGAGTCAATTGTATCTCAATCTACGTAAAGTAGTTATGCGAAGAGCAAACCAAGCGCACTAAGGTTTGCTAGACCATAATACACTAATTCTGATTTAGACAATGTATTAGTAGGCGTCCCCAATAACACATATGTCATGAACAAGCTCGATAAAAGAATAAGCTTGCAAAACTAGGCTATAATAGCAGCATAAGTCGAGATAGTACAAAAAATATAAGTACGCTGGATTATGATAGAAGAAGGTACAAAATAATTCAAGTTCACCAAGAAGATAAGACTCATCCGGTGTTGTGCCTCTACAGTTGCCATACTAACTCCTTGTCTAAGTCTCTAGTCGACCAAATCGGGGTATGGGCCTCTAAGTTCTACAGTTTGGATAAACAATATCTTCTTATGCAAGTCTATAGTTGGTGTCATCCAATTACCCTTCATTAATGGGTCAAAAAGGACTATGTGATACCAGGTTGTGAGGCATACTACCAAACTTAAAAGAATTAACCAATACTGTAATTGCCGTGTGGGGATAAGGTAGAAACTCTTGTTGGGGTACACGAGAAAATGATCTTGGTACTTATTAGGGTATCCTATTGCATTATATAGGTAATGGTCATCTTAAGTCTTAATCATAGTACTTATAGAACAAAAGCGTTAATATTACGAATAGAGAAGTTACTGGCTCTCAAGTGAAAGAGAATATAACCTATATGGAGATATGTGGAATAGGTTACTTGATTTGAACTAAAGGATAATCATAAAATCATAATCTAAATAAATAGCTCAACTATCAAGTTCTAACTACAAAGCACATAATTTCAAAATTCACGATTAGAACTATAACCCTAGCAAACTATATCCTAACATAAAAAGGAAATCATTTGGCCTACAATCAGAAGGGTTAGGTGGCACGAATTGAAAGATAAAGAAAAAAGTTTTATTCATTCCTCTTGGCTTCCTAAGGTACTGTTCTGCTAATACCAAGACAAGATTCTAAATTTATTGTTTTCTAATACTATCTCACTATGAAAGTTAGGTTTAGTCCTAATATTTAATCTTAGATTTCTATTGGTTCCTCAATACTAGGGTCAAATAATATGGTCAAATTTCTAACTAACCTTATTAGTGTCTATACTACTCTCAAGTCCTTCCTAAATATATCAAGGGATAAGGGTCAATTAAACTATAGGTAAGGGATGCTAGGGTTCATTGGATATTCTAAACTTAGTGATGTGTCAGTATTCTAGTTGTATTCTTAGTAGGAAAGTTACCCTAATTATAATCCTAACAACAAGGATTCCTATATTCTTGCAGAAGGCTATACTCAAGGAACTATCAGGGAAGTACATAAATCAAGCATGATGCAATTATTTCAATAGGATAGATTGGAAGAAAGATGAGTCATAGTCAAATATGGATGAGATCCTATAGTCTAATCCTATTTGCAGGCTTGCTCGGCACAGTAACGTAACTGAGACAATATGCTCTCGACCTGCATGGGTCACCACTAAAAATATGTCACGTCCCAGTCCCAAAATACGTAGGACTAGGAATACGTAAGAATGCTAGCCGTATGTATATGGCAACTCCAATATATGGAAACTATAACACATACGTACGCTGTATTATGAACAATAATTCACAAGTGCTATATAATTATCACAAGTCATAGGGCATAACTAAATCTAATCCATATAATCAAATATAAATGAATTAATAGCCAATCAACTATATAACTGAATCTCAATATGCAGTATCAAAGAATGATAGTCGGGTGGAAACAAATCCACTGTCAAACTAGAATATAAAAGTAACCACAATAATAATATCAACTAATGAACAATGAGACTCGAAGAGAAGACCTCCTCGAAAGATAAGTAGCAAATCCTGATCCGCGCTCCTGCGAATAATCATGATCGTCTACACCTGGAGGACCAGGTTCTCAGAGGGACGTAACAAGATACCTAGAAATATGCCAATAAGGTACTGAAAATAAACATCCACTGGGTCGTCTAACCGTCTATGTGAATGTATTTTGAGAACAACTTTCCAACAAGTGGGCTATCTGGCCATAGATGGGATTGGCATGATTCTCTCGGAGAATCAGGGGTCTACAAAGCATGTCGTCTTTTGAACGCCAGAGGTCGCCAGGTAATATAGAGGTCATCATGACCACGCATCTCCGGCAGAGCGTACATGTTACAAAAAAAAAGTACAAAAGAGCCGAAATGCCTTACTTGTTGTTCTTTCCACCCCATGTTCTAAGTATGTCGTATCCATGACACGATAATACCTCTAATAACTGCCAAGTCTTCTAGCACGCAAATTCTAACAGTAGTTATTCCCTATCGCACGTCCCATACGTACATGAGGCCAGCTTGTCACACAAGTCCGTATCCTACATGAGACTCACACTCGTGTAATAGATGTGTCACGGCCAATAAAACCTAATGATGCCTCCAAATCATGTGGTGGTCTCGTAAAACTAGGTCGACATGCATAATATATAATAAAGATAAAATACGATGCCACCGTTATTGTACCCAAGTTATCCTTGGACGCGCAGTTTATATAGCAGTTAAAATATATGAACTAATCTACTGAAATAAAATACATGCATCATATGGAATGTAAATTATAGTACAATGGCAAGGTATACTTGCCTGGCAAGAAAGCTGCGTAGTACCAATAACCTGCTCCAGAAGTCTCGTAGAATAATCCAATGGTCCTATATACATATGATATAATACAATACATCATCAGCCATTACACTAGCACATACACAACCATAATTATACTAAACTCGAAGGGTACGCTAGGGGTGATACTGGTCATCTAGCAGGGTCAAGCGTGCATCTAATTGCACGGGTGTCAAGTCTGCAATTGCTGTGCATAATCAGACAGTCAATTACTAACATGTCTAAGCCAGTACGTCAATGTACACAAGGCGGTCAACTCGCAATTCTCAGGGTCACATGGTCAATGTAAATATGGGTTCTCCGTAATTAACACTAGGGCATAAAGTACATATACAAATATGTCATAACTAGTATTAGTATTTAATTACTTCACTGTATATATACACATACCAAATTGAATACTATACCCATATGCGTACGTATACGCATACGAGTTAGGGTTCACTGACACGGGTCTGGAATCACATCTAACTAAACCTGTCATGACATGATATGCTAAAATATTATACTATTCATACATGCACACACATAATTCACTAAGGAAGAGGGGACAGGAACGAGCCTGTGCACCTACACTAGATCAACGATGACGACGATGAGGACAATGACGACGATGTTGACGATGATGATGATGGTGATGATAATGATGATGAAGGTGATGATGATGGTGATGAAGGTGGTGATTGAACAGGGATGGCCGGAGGAGAGCCTTGGCGGGGAAGACGTTCAGGCAAGGGAAGGAGGTTGCTGTGAAGTCGGGATGTTCAGGCCGGAGATGGGAGGAGTTGAATGATAGAGAAGAACGGGGATGAGGAGGGCTGTGTCGACTCCGGCGGAATGGCATGCGGTGGTGATGGGGGTGTTCAGGTGGTCGGGAATGGCGGTTCAGGCGGGGGTCAGCGGGGGTAAAATGATGGGGTTGTGTCGTAGATGAGATCGGAGAGGAGAGGGAGAGGGTGGTGCAGTCGGCTTTCGAGGGAGGAGGGAGGATGGTGGTGCTGGCGGTTGTGGTACAGTCGGGGTTCGGGTTGTGAGGCGGTTCAGGCGGCTTCCGGCGAGACTTCTCCGGCGAGATGAATGAAGGGGGTGGCGGCCAGGGAAGATGATGAATAGTAGGGGGAGGAGGGATTCGGTTAGGTATAGTTAGGTTTTAGGGATAAAAAATTATAAAGGAGTTATATATATATATATATGTGTGTGTGTGTGTGTGTGTGTGTGTGTGTGTGTGTGTGTGTGTGTGTGTGGATGTGGAAAAATAGGATTGGGTGTTGACCTAGGAAGTTGGGCCTAGTCAACATCCTTGAAAATGGGCTTTGGCTTTACATGTAGAAATTGGAGGGCTAGGATTGCATTGTTTCAAAATGGGGGGCTAAGGTTGAAGAGGGTTGATGTTGAGTGTTACACACTCCAAAATTAGGGAGAAAAATCAAATGGCCAATCAATGAAGGGAAAATAGGGTTTCTTCATGTGTTGGTCCCATGGGATGTGGACACCTCAATGCACTTTTGCATAAAAGTCTCCAACAATTGGAAAATTACACCAAGTGAGGTTTTGGTATATTTTAATTAAAATTAATACAAATGATGTTCTAAAATTAATTGGAAGTACAAAGAATTAAAATTAGGTAGGACACAAATATCATGAATGTAGAGGACTCAAAGTAGAATATTAACATAATTTGGGTTACACAAAATGGGTCAAAATTGTGTCTCCAATTTTGATTGGAACGCACAAAGATACAAAGTTTGATTTATTTAGAATTAAATATAATCGTTTGCGACGAATATTGTGTGACTAAAATGAAGCACAAATGGGCATAGTTATGAGTTACACAAGAATCAAAATAAAAGACTGGCACGTCTACGATAAGGGTGTGAAATTTGTAGGAAGGCAATGGCTAGTGTAGTGCTCCAATTATCGAAGCAATGATAAGGTGCACTAAGTGATGTAAATATTATAAAATTATCTAAAACACAATGTTCTATTTCTAATTGGATTTGAACTAGCCCTAGTCCCTCTATCTAAACTTAAGTAGGCCTAAATTTTGGTCGAGGGGGTTTACACAAAACTTTATGTTTTACAAAACTAATTAGCTCATAGTGTAGAGAACCATATTTTATGTAACTTTACTTTTGGTTGTGCTTGTTTTTGAGTCATGCTAAGCTCAGTACTAAAACTTGATACAATACGTATACCAAATGACTTACTGGAGAAAAAGAACAGTGATCTGTGAAGAGTTTACAAGAGAACCCCTTTGACGTAGAAATAAGTATGTTTTACTTTGGACGCATTGGTGTGCTGTGCCAACTCCTCGTGTATACTAATTATACCTCACTTAGTCTCCGAACAAAAGTGCGTCAATCACACTCCATGAGTCAGTGACGGACTTTTGAGAGAAAATCCAGTTGGCTCATTTTGGTGCGAATTCTATCAAAGTTCTTCCTGGAAACCAAGATAAAGTGTGCCATAACCAGTCCACGCACTTCCTACGTATTGGCAATCTGGCACACTTTTTCTCTGTTTCGTCAACCTGTGCACTTTGTTTATGTTTGGTAGCTCGCACAGTTTTTCCCTCTTTATTTTTTTAGGGAAGAAGCTTTGGTTTCTCGATTTCTGTGTTATTAATTTGTGTGTTCCTCGACTGATGAGTTTCTTGACTGTCGAGATTTGACCTCGGATTGAGTATTTTGTCTTATACCTAGCTTGCTCACGCACTTTTCTTGAAAAAGTGCTTCCTGCCTACGCACTTTTGTCAAGTGCGTCGTGTTGGTCAACTTGACAAAGTGTGCCACCATTTGTAGCTCGCGCACTTTCTTACGAAAGTGCGGCAACCCAGTTTTGGTCGTTTGTGCACCGCAACCCAGATCTTGTTATTTGTGTGCCAACTTGCTTTGTGCGCCACAACCTAGTTTTAGTAGTTTGTGCGCCAACCCTGCTTTTGTTCGTTTGTGCGCCACAACCTAGTTTTAATCATTTGTGCGTCAACCTAGTTTTAGTCATTTGTGCGCCAACCTTACTTCTATGTGTTTTGTGCACCAACTTACTTTGTGCGCCTACTATTTCTTGTGCACGTTGAGTCCTGTAGATGTAGTCTTATATGCACTTACTATTTTACTTGTTAATTAGATTACCTTTCCTTATCACTTTATTATACGTTGGATAGAATAAGAGACATATTTCAACTCGGGTGACGTTCTGCAACCCCGGTCCTTATTTGGTTTAAGGGTTGTCGATATGATCTCGAGAGGTTCTTGCACAACTCTTATTCTCATTCATCGATATAATAAAGTGACAAATTGATGTGACCAATATTAGACTATCCCATCCTGAATAACTTGCTACCTGGTGACTTGTTCTTGATCTAGATACAATAATTTGTTCCTGCCCTGACTATTGTATCTGTGCTGATACACTTGATCCCATCAAGAGTGCTACTTTATATATATATAAAGTGAGCTATCGTGCCACATACTCCTGCTACTTGATATATGTTATTATTTCTATGCACGAATTTGGTAGTTGAACAGTGACTTTAGCCGTGGCTAGATAGTATTGATTGTTGCATCACACTTGGGTGAATCCAGATTTAACTTTCTAGTGACGATATGGATTCGTATCAAGAGTGCCCGTACTTAAGGTACGACCCTCTAAGAAGGAATATTCATGTGACTATGGCATGAGATTCTAACTAATCCAGGTTTAACTAAGCAACTTAATTGTAAAGCATTGGGAGGAAATGGTATCTCGAGATCGTGCAATTCGAACCACCCTAAATTAGCTGAAAGTAAATGCTAGCCACCACGGATACTGTATATCATCCGCACTAGTTGAGTGTAGTATCTGATTTAATTATAAGACCGAGCCAGTATTTTTCCTATAGAAAGACTGGAACAGTTACATATTATTAATTAGCTCAGGGCCCTTGCGAGGGACTGATGCATCATTTACATATATTCTTGCTTGTATATCATTGGTTCAGCACCCCTGCTCGATTTTGGCAAGATCTGAGGATACTCATATATTATATTACTAGAAAAACCCAGAGATCACATATCAAACCATAATACATGATTTGCCGTCTAATTTGCTTGTATAGGTGCCTAGCCAGAAAAGTGGGCCATAGTAGCATGATGATTCAACCCATGTCCTTGTTTGGTTGTTGGATTACGTCATTGTGTTATGATACTCTATGGACTGAAGCTATATTATTTCTCCTTATTGTATCTCTGCTTGTGTATTGTGACTTCTGTTGAGTGGAATTAGGAATACAAGCTGTTGTGGCATGATAGTTCAACTCATGTCCTTGTTTGATTTTTGGGTTGCGCTGTTGTGTTAGATAATTTGTGGACCGAAACTACAACGCATAATATTTTAGCTTGACCATAATTAAATGACATATTCTATCTTAATATGATAGGACACTTCCTGTGTTAGTACCATATTTTCTAGGAAAGAATATTTTGGTCATTTTATAATTAATTAAATATTGTATATTTTATAAAATATTTATTGTATTATTTATTTATTGTTAGATGTTAGTATATTATTTTGGACTTGTTTTAGTGGACCTAACTAGTTTAGATTAGATCCATGAACCAACATTTAATTCTAGTTAGAATTGAGCCCAATAAGAAGCACATTCATTAGGAGGATGATTAATTAAGTTAAATCCATTAGACTAGAACTTTCTCTCCTTAATTATTTCTTAATGAGAGGCCCCAAGGGATATTTTAGACTTTACATAGTAGCTTGGGGAAGGGGTTTGATGACAAGCCATGTATAAGAATGTGGAGTGTTTCTCTCTCTTCATTTTCTATTTCAAATCTTGATCTAGAATTTCCTATTCTAAATTTCTTTATTCCCACATCAAATTTTATACAAATTTCTTTCCAATTCCTTCCCAAATTATCATTGGAGGCTATTGAAACAAGAATCTACAAGGAGGAGCAAGGATCTGCAAGTTGAAGGCTTTTTTTACATAATTTAGAGGTTTTATTGGGAATCCATTTCTTAATAGGTACAATTTAGTTTTTTCTCCTTTAATTAGACTCTAAATCTATGTTTTAATCATTAGGAACTATCCTATATTGTAAGGCTACCAATAAAAATTGGAATTAGGTTCATAGGAGGCCTATAGAGAAAGTTATGTGATATTTTGTATTAATTTTGGAAGAATTCCGAGATTGACACATCTTGTGTTTGTCAATTGGTCAATTAGACCAAATTGACTCATGTTTGATTATTTATGGCTAGTGTCATGTCCACAGTTGGATACGTGTAGGCCGTATCCCGATAATTTGGAGATACAGGTTGATTTGGGGGTTTTCTTCTGACACGGGAGTTTGTGCATGTCATATTTTGACACGGACACGTAGATGTATATTTAACTCTTCGTATTATTCATAATTATTATTTTAGACTTGCTCGTGTCCTTTGGGATATGTTTGGTTGTGTGGTGGACTCGTATCGCAAGCGTATCATAGATCTAGTGTGATACGGGTGCGATACACTCCACGTGTTTGTTTTATTGCATTTTAGATTTAATTTGTCTTGTTTATAGCTATTAGAATATTATATTTATCATTGTTATATGATATATA
The DNA here is from genome assembly GCA_036927795.1 of Iris macrosiphon. NCBI lineage: Eukaryota > Viridiplantae > Streptophyta > Magnoliopsida > Asparagales > Iridaceae > Iris > Iris macrosiphon. Next base: position 204,573 of record JAYESA010000281.1, read on the forward strand.
TGTATATATATGTATTGATATGTGTATCTCTAAGTGTTATGTATATATGTGTATATATATATATGTGTGTGTGTGTGTGTGTGTGTGTGTTTAGATGTGTGTGTTTGAGAGGGATCGGGATGTACAAAACAATGAGCAGCAACCACAAAAATTCAGTATCAGTGAGCACAACATCAGCAACATAATAGTGAATCAGTGAAGCACACAACAACATCATCATTTAGCCACAGCAACATCATCACAGTAGCATGTGCACAGCAATCAGCATGCAGGCAGCAACAACAGTTGCATCAGTATGTAGCAAGGTGCAGATTAGCAAGCAAGCAACATAGCAGCAGCCATTGCAGCAACATAGTAGTAGCCATTGCAGCAACATAGCACTGCACGAGAAGCAGCATCAACTGCACGCTGCAGCAACAACAATTGCACGAGCAGCAGTAGCAACTGCAGAGCCTGCAGTAGCACAATCAGCATTTAGTAGCAGTAGCAGGTAGCCACAACAATCCAGCAATGCAAAGGCAGCAGTTTCAGTAGCATCTAGAGGAGGTAAGATAGCTAGTTAGTTCATAGTAGTTAGTTAAGTTAATTATTGTTAGTAGTAGATAGATATAAATATATACTTATGTATCTCTAGTTAGTTTTATGCAGGTTGTTGTATGTGTATATATGTTTATATGTATTGGTAGTTAGTATAACTACTAGTATGGTATTAATTCATGTATGTTAGTTATAGTTAGAGTTTGGGTAGTTAGTATATACTATAAATCATATTACCTTGTGATAATAAGGTAATGTCAAGGTATTGATGGATACTCAAGGTATTTGGGTTTGAGTATCAAGATGGGTGTGTTGTGGTGTGATACCGCATTGGTTCAAAGCCAAGGTATCCACTTAGCAATAGTTTAGTTAGGAATATTAGATATTGTTGATTGTATATACATATTATGATATTTTTATATCTTTAACTTGCGTATCTTAGGATGCGGTATCTTATTGGTTTTCTAGTATCCTAGTATCGCTAGTATGGCCTAATTACATAGTGTATAGACCCAATATCTTAGAGATAGACTCATACAACCTAGAAATAGCTAGTTTGACCAAGTTTGACTAGTTTGACCGAGAGTTGACCTTGTTTGACTATTTTGACTTAGAAATAACTTTATGACCTAGAAGTGGACTAGTTTAACTTATTTTCATTCCAAAATATTGTATTGATGTAATATTTTATATTTAGGTCTTCGAGGCACCGTACTGAACATGTGTTATACTGTTCACTGGATTTCAGGTGAGTATATTCTCTGATAGTTTCTCATTTATGATATCCTCTATGTCTCTTGTATCTAGTGTATATATCCTTGATTTCTTGATACGATGGTTACACGGATTGGTATATCCGGATCTCGTCATGAGATATTATTCTTTGGTATTTATGATGTATCTTATGCAAGCCTTGTATTCTTATTCTTTTTGTACAAATACAGACATTGGTTCATGAGAAGAGTAGCGCCCTTCTTGTGGAAACCCGTGTCATAACGTACCATGGTTGGATCTACTATACCAATCGTGGACGGGGAGTATATAGTGTAGATATGTGATCATACCCTCCTTGTATTAAGTCTTGTTCATTGAATAGTGTTAATCATACACCACACGTATGATTAGTCAGGCCATAAATCTTGTATCAAGTTTCCAAGCCGATCACATGTTAAAGATGGTACTCAGTCACTTAGTCATTAGTATTTCTTGTTCATTTCCATATTGCTCATTCTTGTATTTATTTCCAATATTTTCTTTATTGCATATCTCTTGTATCTATATGTTGCATCTTGTATAGTCACATATATTTACTATTACATAGTTTATATCATTTATTAGAACTGCTATTAGAGATGTACTCTGCTCCTTTCCTGACAGGATATATTTTTCTCAGATGACACTAAGGAGTGGTACCCCACTCACTACGGGCCTCAGGACGTGGTAGGCTTAGAGCTAGAGACCTTGGCGCAGAAGGGTCTCATCCTGACTGAGACAGATGACCCAGGACTCGTAGCTTCTTAGTTAGTTTCTCTTTGTACTGGATTTGTCTCCAGCATATTGTTATTAGTATTTCTTGACTCATTGGATATTATTTTGTCTCATGAGTTATATTTGTGACTCTTTTATTCTTTTATCATATTCATGCTTATTTTCATCTTATAGATCTATGATTGAGTATTTATATTACATTGGTGGCATTGCTATGTCTTGAATATTAGATATATACTTTACCCAAACAGCGTTCTACCGTCGATATTGTGGCGTAGGCTGGACGTTGTTCACTACTTGCATCCCTACACCGGGTGCGGGTCGTGACACATTTTTAGTGGTGGTCGATGTAGGTTTTTGATGTCACAATTAGTGTGATTCGTAGTGGTGCTCTTATTTGAGTGTTATACGAGCCTGTTTTGGGATATAGGATATAGGCTATAGGCTGAGAATACTCAATCACATCTTGGAAAAAAAACTCTATTGATTCATTTCAACTATTCTTCCTTGATATTGATATTTGATCTTTAACTGTCCTTCCTTGAATACATTATATCAAGTGCCATATTGATTATTTTCTTTTGTTTTGCCTCAGGATGCCACCTAAGACAAGATCACAGCAGGGAGGAGCCGCTTCTGAGAGATCTGCGACTTCCTGAGGGCCTGCACTAGTCACTTCTCTGGTGATTGGCATATCAGCTGTATTAGGGGGTCCACCTCCAACTCAGAGGACTGTTCCGGCTGTATCTGAGGGACTTTAACCTCCATCTTTCGCGTCGACAGATGCGACTCAGATATTCATACTGTTTCGTGAGATATTAGAGGCACATAGGGCTCAGTCCGAGGCACACCTGAGGCAGACCGATGTGTTGTGGCAGGGCATTAAGAGTGCTTATCATCTTGCCCTTACCGTAGTAGAGAGAGAAGTTCTGGTCCAGCAGCAGGTTGCTCCGTAGGTTGCCCAGCTTCGGCCAGGCAATATTTAGGACTTCAAGAAGCTGAAACCTCGGGTCTTCAACGGGACGGAGGATATCGTTTATGCTGATGATTGGCTCGAGGATATTGAGCATCTCATGAGGGTGTCCCGTCTTGCTGAGGATCTAAAGGTTGAGGCAGTAAGACTTCAGTTGTTCAATATTGCCCGCACTTGGTTCAGGAATGAGCCACTTCTTGCTGATGTAGGGCAGTCTTGGGAGGTGTTCAAGGACCTCTTCAAGAGAACGTTCTTTGCTCGGACAGACATGTTAGACTTGGAGAGGCAGTTTGAGAGCCTTATTCAGGGGAGCATGTCTATGGAGGAATACGTCGCAGAGTTCGGTAGGCTGAGCCATTTTTCGGAGTATTTGGTGAGGGAGTCAAAGGTTCGAGCTATCCGTTTTTATAAGGGTCTGAACTGGGAAGTAAAGATCCTTATTCCGTCTTTTTATAATACCTATTCGGAGATACTTGTGGAGGCACGCAAGGTTGAGCGGGAGTTGGGTTTGAAACCCAAGAGAGATTGCGATTCTTTTATGGTGGCTAACAGCAACACAGTGACTGCTAAGCGTCCTCATTTCTAGTTCATGCATTTTCAGCAGCCGCAGCAGCACCAGCTCCAACTCCAGCTAGGGTGTCGTTTCACCAGGCACCGTAGCAGCAGAGACAGTCACAGCAAGCTCCTTGCCACTACTGCAAGAATCCCGGCCACATCTATGAAGTTTGCAGAAGGAGGTTGGGGGTTTGTCTGTATTATGGTACCGAAGGGTATCAGCTGAGAGAATTTCCTTCCAACATTCATCGTGTAGTTCAGGGAGCAGCTCCAGCTCCGAGGACACAAGCGAGACCACCTGCAGTACAGCCGAGGGGACTGCCGCTTTCGACCCAGCAGCAGCGTTATGTCCAGCACCAGCATCACGGAGGTGCATATCAGGGACAAGTATTTGCTATGACAATTGATGAGGCCGAGCCCACTGGAGATATCATCGCAGGTTCTGTTCTTCTTGATTCTATTCCAGCTTTAGCTTTGTTTGATAGTGGTACTTCCCATCATTTTGTATCTGTTTCTTTTGCTCTGAAGCATCATTTGGTAGTTGAGTCTTTTCTTAGGACTTGCAAGATCATGACCGAGGAAGGCATTATCCTGGTTAATGATATTTATAAGGATCAGAGAGTTACTCTGGGAGGCCGAGAGATGAGTGTGTGTCTACTTGTAATGCCACTTCCGAGCTACGATATTGTACTCAAGATGGATTGGTTGAGTAGGCACCATGCTAGTATAGATTGTAGAGGAGGTAGAGTTTTGTTTAGCCCGCCAAGAGAGCCAGAGTTTAAGTTTGCTAGAGGGGATATAGAGCAGGGAGAATGCACTGTGGGGCTATGGTAGAAGATAAGGAGTTGTCGCATCCGTTGATAGCAGAGTTCTTGGATGTGTTTTCTGAGGAATTGCCAGGATTGTCGCCAGATCGAGATGTTGAATTCTCTATAGACTTGGTGCCAGGTGCAGAACCAATTTTCCAGTATTTCTATTGAGTAAACAACAGTGAGCTGGTCAAGCTAAAGAAGCAGGTGGACGAGTTACAGGATAAGGGATTTATCTGATCCATCTTTTCACCGTAGGGAGCCCCGGTATTGTTTGTACCGAAGAAGGATGGATCGGTGCGCATATGCATCGATTATAGGGCATTGAATAATCTTACTATCAAGAATAAATACTCGTTGCCACGGATTGATGACCTGTTCGATAAGTTGAGTGGTGCCAAGGTATTTTCTAAGATAGACTTGAGATCAGGCTACCACTAGGTGAAAGTAAAGTCGGAGGGCATTCCAAATACTGCTTTTAGCACTCGGTACGGACAGTATGAGTTTATGGTGATGCCGTTTGGGTTGACTAATGCCCCGACGGTATTTATGAATTTGATGAACAATGTGTTCCACCTATACCTTGACAAGTTCGTGGTGGTGTTCATCGATAGCATACTCATATACTCGAAGACACCGGAGGAGCACGAGGAGCATTTACGGATTGTGTTGGATGTGCTGAGGAAGGAGAAGCTGTATGGAAAGCTGTCCAAGTGTGAGTTCTTTCTGGACATGGTGGAGTTCTTAGGATATGTTGTGACTGGTGATAGAATTTCAGTAGATATGAAGAAGATCGCAGCAGTAGAGTCTTGGAAGACCCCAAGTTCAGTTGCAGAGATCGGGAGTTTCTTGGGTTTGGTAGGCTACTACAGGAAGTTTGTGCAATATTTTTTGAGGATTGCTGAGCCGATGCCTAGACTCACCAGGAAGGATGCAGAGTTTATTTGGAAAGAGGAGTGCCAGGTTGCTTTTGAGAAATTAAAGACATGGTCGACGTCTGCTCCTATTTTGACGTTGCCATCAGGGTCTGGAGGTTTCACTATTTAGTGATGCATCGGAGAAAGGTCTGGGTTGTGTTCTTCAGCAGAATGGAAAAGTGATTGCCTATGCATCCAGGCAATTGCGTCCTCATGAGAAGAACTATCATACCCATGATTTGGTGTTGGCAGTAGTCATCTTTTCCCTGAAGTTGTAGAAACACTATTTGTACGGAGAGCGTGTGGAGATCTTCACAGACCACAAAATCTTGAAGTACGTTTTCACCCAGAAAGAGTTGAACATAAGGCACTGTCGGTGGTTGGAATTGATGAAGGATTTTGACATATCTTTGCAGTATCATCCTGGGAAAGCCAATGTAGTTGTCGATGCCTTGAGCAGGTATCCGGTAGCTATATTTTTAACGCAGGATCGATATTTTTTTGAGGAGTTGGAGAGCTTGGGCATTAAGGTGATAGTTCCTGGTTTTGCTATGTAGATATAGGGGTTACAGATACACTCAGAGTTGATGGACATGATCAAGGTAGCCTAGTACGAGGATGTATCTCTGAGGAGCATCAGAGCTCAGGTGAGAGCAGGATTGGAGAATGATTTCACCATTGCTGAGGATGGTTCTTTGCGGCATGGTGTTAGATTATGTGTGCCTAGTGGGGAGCTACGTGAGCAGGTGTTGCAGGAAGCGCATCGCTGTCAGTATTTCATGCATCCAGGTGCCAACAAGATATATCAGGATATGCGAGAGAGTGTGTGGTGGTATGGCATGAAGAGGGAAGTGGCACAGTTTGTATCCAGATGCTTAGTGTGCCAGCAGATGAAAGCCGAGAGGCAGAGGCCAGGTGGTTTACTTCAGCCATTACCCATTACAAAGTGGAAGTGGAAGTACTTTACTATGGATTTTATGTCCGGACTTCCACGATCTCCAAGAAGGAAAGACGCGATTTGGGTCATCGTTAATAGGTTGACCAAGTTGGCCCACTTTTTGCCTTTCAGGGTTGGTTTGTCTACGGAGAAGCTGACAGAGATCTATGTGAGGCAGATCGTCAGGATACATGGGGTTCCCGTCAGCTTAGTCTCGGATCGGAATAGTCATTTTAATTCTTATTTCTGGAGGAGTTTGTTGGCGAGTTTGGCACCCAGCTCAAGTTCAGTATTGCATATCATCCCCAGACAGATGGAAAGTCAGAGAGGATTATTCATACTCTCGAGGATAAGCTGCACACTTGTGTACTAAATTTCGGGGGATCTTGGGAGGACCATGTCCATTTGGTAGAGTTTGCTTACAACAACAGCTACCAGACTAGTATAGAGATGTCACCATTTGAGGCTCTGTACGGTCGAAGATGTCGTACTCCTTTGTCATGGGATGATGTTGGAGATAGAGTTTTGTTTGGGCCAGAGATGGTTGTGGATGCAGCGAAGAATGTTAAGCTGATCAGCGATAAACTTCGAGTGGCGCAGGACAGACAGCGGCATTGGACCGATAGTCATCGGAGACCTTTGGAGTTTGAGGTATAGTTTTCAATTTTTTTTACTTGATATTGGTTGTTTGTTATAGATTAAGTTCTTTAGGTTGTGTTATATTCTAGGTCGAAGATTGTTATTTCTGAGGTTTTTTTCGACACGAGGCACGATTCGTTTCGGTGGATGCGAGAAGCTTAGTCCGCGATTCATCAGACCTTTCACTATTCTAAAGAGGGTCGGTGCAATTTTTTACAGACTAGACTTTCCACCTGCATTAGAGGGAGTGCAGAACGTGTTTCACGTGTTATAGTTGAGACGATACATGGCAGATCCTAGTCACGTGTTGGATCACTCAGAGATAGAGGTTGGCCCTACTCTTAGCTATCCAGAGCATCCAGTTATGATTCTGGATCGGAGAGAGAAGGTGTTGAGAAACCAGATTATTCCCTTGGTACGCGTCACATGGAGGCATCACTATCCGAGGGAGTATCCGGGAGAGAGAGGATGAAATGCGAGAGCGTTACCCATATTTGTTTGTGCCTTGAGGTATGTTCTTTTCTGTTTTTTTCTGTTCTGTTCTATTTTCTGGGGGTACTTTTATCTTAGAATTTCGAGGACAATTATTTTAAGGGGGGTAGACTTGTCACTATCATATTTTCTAGGAAATGATATTTTGGTCATTTTATAATTAACTAAATATTGTGCATGTTGTAAAATATTTATTGTATTATTTATTTATTGTTAGATGTTAGTATATTATTTTGGACTTATGTTAGTGGACCTAAATAGTTTAGATTAGATCCATGGACCAATATTTAATTCTAGTTAGAATTGAGCCCAATAAGAAGTCCATTCATTAGGAGGATGATTAGTTAAGTTAAACCCATTAGACTAGAACTTTTCCTCCTTAATTATTTCTTCATGAGAGGCCCCAAGAGATATTTTAGACTTTACATAGTAGCTTGGGGAAGGGGTTTGATGACCGGCCATGTATAAGAATGTGGAGAGTTTCTCTCTCTTTATTTTTTATTTCAAATCTAGATCTAGAATTTTCTCTTCCAAATTTCTTCATTCCCACATCAAATTTCACCCAAATTTCTTTCCAAATCATCATTGGAGGCTATTGAAATAAGAATCTACAAAAATGGGCAAGGATCTACAAGTTAAAGGCTATTTTTATACAATTTAGAGATTTTATTGAGAATCCATCTCCCAATAGGTATAATTCCATTTTTCCCCTTTAATTAGACTCTAAAGATGTGTTTTAATTATTAGAAATCACTCCATATGCTAAGGCTACTAATAGAAATTGGAATTAGGTTCATAGGAGGCCTATGGAGAAAGTTATGTGATATTTTATGTCAATTTTGGGGAAATTCCGAGATTTGACACATCTTGTGTTTGTCAATTGGTCAATTAGACCAAATTAACTCATGTTTGATTGTTTGTGGCTAGTATCGTGTCCATAATTAGATACGTGTAGGCCTTATCCCGATAATTTGGAGATACGGGTTGATTTGGGGATTTTCTTCCGACACGGGGGTTTGTGCATATCATATTTTGATAAGGACATGTAGATGTATATTTAACTCTTTATATTATTCATAATTATTATTTTAGACTTGCTCGTTTCCTTCAGGGTAAGTTTGGTTGTGTGGTGGGCTCGTATCGCAAGCGTATCATAGATCCAGTGTGATACGGGTACGATGCACTCTACGTGTTTGTTTCATTACATTTTAGATTTAATTTGTCTTGTTTATAGCTATTAGAATATCATATTTATCATTTTTATATGATATATATGTATATATATGTTTTGATATGTGTATCTCTAAGTGTTATGTATATATGTGTGTGTGTGTGTGTGTGTGTGTGTGTGTGTGTGTGTGTGTGTGTGAGAGTTTGTGGATATATATATATATATATATATATATATATATATATATATATATATATATATATATATATATATATATATATATATATATATAAAACTATATATATATATATATATATATATATATATGTGTGTGTGTGTGTGTGTGTGTGTGTGTGTGTGTGTGAGAGAGTTTGTGGATATATATATATATATATATATATATATATATATATATATATATATATATATATATATATATATATATATATATATATATATATATGTATATATGTGTGTGTGTGTGTGTGTGTGTGTGTGTGTGAGTTTGTGGATATATATATATATATATATATATATATATATATATATATATATATATATATATATATATATATATATATATATATATATAAATACATAACTATATATATATATATATATATATATATATATATATATATATATATATATGAGAGTATATATACGTGTGTTTGTGTTTATAGATGTGTGTGTTTGAGAGGGGTTGGGATGTGCAGAACAGTGAGCAGCAACCACAAAAATTTAGTATTAGTGAGCACAGCATCAGCAACATAGCAGTGAATCAGTGAAGCACACACCAACATCATCATTTAGCCATAGCAACATCATCACAGCAGCATGTGCACAGCAATCAGCATACAGGCAGCAACAACAGCTGCATCAGTATGCAGCAAGGTGCAGATCTACAATCAAGCAACATAGCAGCAACTGTTGCAGCAACATAGCACTACACGAACAACAGCAGCAACGACTGCAAGCTGCAACAGCAACAACTGAATGAGCAGCAGTAGCAACTGCAGGGCCTGCAGTAGCATAATCCGCATTCAGTAGCAGAAGCAGGTAGCCACAGAAACCCAGGAATGCAAAGGCAGCAGTTTCAGACGAGTATTGATATAATATTCTATATTTAGGTCTTCGAGGTACTATACCGGACATCTGTGATACTGTTCACCGGATTTCAGGCGAGTACATTCTCTGATAGTTTTTTATTTATGATATCCTCTATGTCTTTTGTATCTAGTGTAGATATCATTAATTTCTTGACATGATGGTTACACGGATTGGTATATCCGGATCTCGTTATGAGATATTATTCCTTGGTATTTACGGTGTATCTTGTGCAAGCCTTATTTTCTTATTCTTCTTGTACAAATACAGACATTGGTTCATGAGAAGAGCAGCGCCCTTCTTATGGAAACCCGTGTCATAACGTACCATGGTTGGATCCACTATATCAGTCGGGGGTGGGGAGTATGTAGTGTAGATATGTGATCATACCCTCCTTGTATCAAATCTGGTTCATTGAATAGTGTTAATCATACACCGCACGTATGATTATCCAGGCCATAAATCTTGTATCAAGTTCCCAAGTCGATCACATGTTAAAGTTGATACTCACTCACTTAGTCATTAGTATTTCTTATTCATTTCCATATTGCTCATTCTTGTATTTATTTCCAGTATCTTTTTATTGTATATCTCTTGTATCTATATGTTGCATCTTGTATATTCATATCTATTGACTCATTGGATATTATTTTGTCTCATGAGTTGTATTTGTGACTCTTCTATTATTTTATCATATTTGTGCTTATTTTTATCTTATAGATCTGTGATTGAGTATATTCATATTAAATTGGTGGGCATTGCTATGTCTTGAATATTAGATAGATAGTTTACCCAAACATCGTTCGACGGCCGATGTTGTGGCATAGACTGGGCATTGTTCACTACCTACATCCCTACACTATGTGGGGGTCATGACATCATGCCCTTGTTTGGTGAAGGGGTGTCGTATCATGTCATAGATAGAATATATGCCATTGATTATTGGTACATGCATCTCATGCTTATAGATCTGGTTTTGTTTCTTTATTTCGTGCTTACTTTGTGGTACTTCCTATTTGGGGTCTGACCCCACTAGTTTTGCATGGCCATGTTTAGAGCTAGCATCGAAGGATCAAGTTTACTTCTCCCTCACTGATAGCATGCACCAGAAGGATGGCTGCTGAGGGTCACGAGTGGATTTCTTGTTTTACTACTCATCTTTTGTAAAATATATTCTTTTGGGCGTTTAGCCAACCGGTACCTATTTGCCGACAAATCTGGACACTAGTTCCCTACATGACTGTATTATACTTAGACTGCAGTTGACTCACTGTCATGTATACTTTTGATTGTGTATCTGGCATAACAACTTATATTTATAGAGCTCTAGAACCTTCTGATACAACATTTGGGATGCCTTACAGCTTATTCTGAAATATTTTATGTTATTGCTACTTGATTGAATGATTGAGATATAGAAGTTCTTGACGCTAGAAGAATTGATTGTAGTATGCACCCCCTCATCTCTAGACAACCTTTACACAATGCGGGTTACTTCGGTATTCCGTAAGGCGTGGTTGGCTAAGTCATTCCTCCGCTCTCCAGTATTCTAGATCTGGGGCGTGACACTGGAGGTGGCCACCTTCGTCAAGAAGATGCAACTTCCTACGCTGGGGGGGTAGTGTTACCTCTGAGTCCGAATAGGATGCGGCACTACCAACTTTTTCGGATGAATATTCACGGCAAGAGTCTGAGGCGAAAAGTGCGACGTCCACCGTCCCATCCATTTCTTTCTATATGAGAACATCATACCTGTCGGGGGACGATTATGAGGGCCCCAACGATCGATCTCGCCTCGAAACCCTCGAGGCCATGATGCGAACCATGAGTGCATTAATGCATGCCTTGACCCAGATAATGCTGAAGATCAAGGCAAATATAGCCTCTCAACCAGCAAGGGCCTCTGGTCAAGCAAGCCTAGGCCCCAGGACCAACGGAGATTCAAATACAACCGCTCCACCCGCTGGCGGTAATCATCCCTTGCCCAGATCGTATCCTCCTTCCACAGTCGATGAAGTCCGGGAAGCAATGCGGGAGGTATGAGAACTCTAGGCCCTCCTAGACTCATTGGACAATCGGTCCTCACTGCGCGAGCTCAAGATTTGACGACCATATCCCCTCGAGTGGAGAGTGTACCATGCCCGCCTAAGTACAAGCCCTTTATCTTGACTCTATTTGATGGGAAAAGATCTTTTCGTCAATTCATGAGTTACTTTGAGACGACAATGTAGCATCTGCCTCCCAATGATGCCCTCCTAACCAATCTCTTTGTCGAGGAATTATCTGGAGTAGCCTTCGATTAGTTTTATAGCCTCCAGGACAACTGTATTTCATCTTTTGACGATCTCAAAGATCTTTTTCTTGCTCGATTCTACGACGGGGGGAATGACATGATGATGTCCTCTCTAATGGACATCACATAAAATGAGAAAGAGTCTGTATGGGAATACATCGAGCGGTAGAGGCAAACGACGCTGAAGTTACCCCCCGATAATCCTGAGTTCACGTTGATGGACACTTGCCGGAGAAATTTTCTTTCCACGGTCAGACTCTGGATAAATGACTCTCAGTTTAAAGACTGTACGGCGTTCATTATAAATGTTGCCGGTGTAGAGAAGAAAGTGAAAGACACCCACCTCTTGGGAATACATATTCCCGTCGCTGATGATAGGAAAAAATGTTCTTACAACAACAATAACAACAACAACAACAACCACGACAATAGCGCCCGTGATGGCAAAGGAAGTAGTCCCTTGATGCCAATATAACCAAGAAGCCCGAGCAAAAGCCTGCAAAGGCTCCAAAATTGAAGAAAACTTATTTTTTCGAAGATGTTGACGTCATGGCAATCATTGAAGTGATAATGAAGGAAAACAAGTTTTGGCTCCCCGACGTCAAGCGCCCTGATGAGGCAGTCGATGTAAATAATCTGAAGTACTGCCACTACCACCGATACGTCCACCATGCGACACGGGATTTCTATACACTAAAGCGGTACATCCAGCATCTACTAGAAACCAAGGCCCTCACCTTGGACTTCGATGACAAAATAGTTGCCGCTAACATGGTATCTCTCTAGTCAGTAACTTCTCGACAAAGGATGCCCAAGAGGGAGTGATCCCGATCACCAGGACAACAATGGAGATTGTTATTCTCCTGCCAGCTCGTGACCAAACCGTCGGGCTGATACCTCTCACCATATCACGGGTGGAGGTCGTGTATGTTCATCTAGATCATGCCCCACACTTGTTGCCGCAGGCAGCACCTTCTGCCACCAAGTCCAAGGGTAAGAAGTCTAAGTCCACGTACACGATTTTCCTCTCTTCCAAAGAAGCTATAGCGAGAACAACAATGTTAGGCCTGAAGTACCAACGAGAATACAATATCCCTCACGATGGTGCGCTCCCAATCACTACACCTATAACATCCAATCCGGGTCCATCCCAACCTCCAATAGCGGACAAGTCCAAGCAGAAAGAAACTCGCTTTGACAAACCTTTGCGCAAAGATACAGCTCAGGGGCTGGAGAAGCCCTACAACTTTGACATATTGGCAAAACTAGCCAATACTTCGGTGAAGTTGTCACTATTCGAGCTTCTTCGACTCTCCAAAGATACTTTGGTTGCTCTGAGTGAGATATTGCAGAATACTGACACCTACCTGGCGCAGGTCAAGCCGTTTGCTGAGAATCCTATCGCATGCCCCCAGTGCAATAATATGAAGGAGGTGATACCCAATATCATATTCTCGCAACAAGATATGTTGCTAAAGAATAATGGGCACGATCATCCTCTGTATTACAAAGGGTACATTGGCGCCATCAAGGTGGACATGATGCACAATGACCCCGGTTCGTCAATCAGCATCATCCCGCGGAGTCTGCTTCAGACCTTGGGCATCCCGATGCATCGCCTGGAAGAACCAAAACTGCCATCAGTGGCTTCAACGCAGGGAGGAGCTACTCTCTGGGAAAGATTCGCTTGAAATATCAGATCGACGATTTGAAAAAAGAGGTCCCCTACAATGTCATAGACGCAGACGCATATCCTATAACGTCCTGTTAGGATGTCCATGGATACAACAGTACATAATCGTACCGTCGATCCTGCACCATTGCTTGAAGTACGTGGATGATCATGGCATTGTCAAGATGGAGTTTGCCGACGTTGATCCATTCAAAGGGGTTGAGGCCTATTACTCTGACTCGATCCTCTATAAGCAAGTCCACCAAAACGAAGGTGGCAATGATGCCGACGATGAGGCAGAGACTGGCATAACATCGGACGAGCTCTTGAGAGTCCATTTCAAAGTATGCGCTCCTAACACAACCCCTTCCCTCGTGGTAAAATTGTACAGGAAAGCACCTGAACCTTTGAAGGAAGATCCAGTACCTACTACGACTTCCGAACCTCTAGTGGTAAAGCTGCGCAGGAGACCTCCAAATCCGTCGCTCGTACTGGGGGTAGATCTCGAAAATGACGAACTGGAGGAGTACGTTGCCGCTCATGCTAACGTCCCTTCTCTTGACGTCTCCAAATATCTTCTATTGCTCCGAACGATCATCTCAACTGATACTACCCCAGCTAGGCGACTTACCCAAATATCAAACTTTGCTCTTAGATCATCTCAGCCCAATACCTTTTTCTCAATCTCAATACCTCACTGGGTGAACATCTATATTGAGGTTCATGTGATCCACGAAGATCTTGCCGCCACGCCAAAGGGATAGTGTCACCACGATTTCAATGTGGACACACTAGCCACAATTCCTAGGTTACGAATGGAATAGTTCTTCGTGCTGCTTCCACTGCCTCGAAGCACAGGATATCACCTTCGCCTTCTGTACGAGCACGCATCCCAGACTAAGTTTTGATGCATCTTGTAGATCTGAGGCACATATGTCCCTTCCAGTATTGCAATGATTTGATCTAAATGAGCCGCTGCTTTAACTTCACAAGCTAGTTTCACAGTCGTCAATTCATATGAATGCTATTATTCCTTTTCGGGGCACGATGAGTCAGAGGCGATGCTATCTTAAAAAAAATTTTGACATAGAATCTCATCAGTTGACTTAGGCCATTTCCACCATCGCTTCGATCTTCTGGCTGCATCTTCAGCTGAAGACTATCCCAAGGATCTCTCAAATCCAACACTCAGTCACTTAGGCCAAACTCCAACACACACTACTCACATCCACCCTCGACGCATTCCTAAATATGCTGCCGCAAGGGTCATTCAATGGGTCTACATTATTTATCTCTGATTTGGTGGTCAAGTCGCTAGGGTTAGCTGTCCCGACGCTACGCTCGATAATTATAAGTCATCACGATGGACATTACTATGAACCATGCTATATCTCATCTGTAAATCTGAGCCATAATCCAACTATTCTATTTGAACAAACTTTCGAATCCGAGCACTTCATGCACTACCTCTAACGATCTATCAACCAAACGTCGCTTAACCACCTAGAGTCTAACTATCTATCCAAGCCACAAATCGAGAATTACGCTCGTTGAAACCGTCTTCCATCAATCCGCCGTTCTGCCCCGAATCCATCAAATTTTTGAACTGCCATGTTCGACTTCTCGCTCTACCACTTACAATAATTCTCGAACCCAAAGACTTACTCCCATTCTTATCTGTATGCCATGTTTCACAGTGCATGTCCAACTTGCTCGAGCAGCACAGTAATTTGCTCTAACATTGCTCTCTAGTTTAGCTATCTTCAAAAGTCTATCCGCCACAATCTTTGCTCTCGTTCCGTTCCTTAGCCCATCTTGATTTTCCCTATGTTTCGATTAGTCCACACTCTTTCAATGCCTCGTGCATCAGTTCCAACATAATCTCAAATCCATATTGCCTTTACTTGTTGCCTCAATCCATCTCAGTACTGCAAGTGTTAACTTCCAATCTGACTTAAAATCAACTAGACTTGCCTCATTCCCATTTATGACTTCCGAAGAATCCGTCTAACATTATTGCACCACTTCGCCAAATTTTACTTTCGCAAATCCTGAGTCAAACTTCCCGAGCACCAATATCCAAAATACTTTAAGTTCGTGTGGATCCATCGCATTACCCCTCTAAACCAAATCGTGTTTCATTGCTCAACCAACAGCTCCAATGTATTTCTAAAATTCGTAGTTCGTGCTCGCTATCCTTCAATTCACCCATCGCTTTGCTCAAGCGTATCCCAACCGTTTGTTCTTCATGTTCAGCTCTCTCTTTGCATTCATGGATGCTCTATCGAACTTCTAAATTGTGCAAGCGAACTCCGATATTCAGCTTTCCATCTGATCAATCTCAACTTGTTTCTAATACTTGGTCTGCCTCAATCCTTCAAATTTCTAAACACTCTTTTCATTGCTTGTTCCAATATCGTCCATCACTCAAGTCCAACGATACTTCCATTTGCACAAGTCCGTTCTTGATTGCTCAACTCAAATTCACTTGCTCCATTTTTTATTTTCTAATTCAGCCGATGTGAACCAACCAACTTATATTCCTGTTACCCGTATTCGTTGTGGCAGTTTCTTTGGGGTCTATCCAATATATTCCATTGCCAAGTTTACTATATGGTACACCATATACCACTCTGAATCAAGTTACTACTCGTATCACAATTTCTTTGCACTAATCCAAGATCCGTTTGAACCATCCCTCATACGTGATCCTGCCATCCCCAACTCAAGTCTGACACGAAACTCAGCCAACACATGAACCATCTAACTCTTCTGTCAATCTTGCTATGCAACTTGTGTCATGTTCCATTCTCAATACTTCCAGCTATTCTCAAATCGTCCGATATTTTTACTATACGAGCAACCCGTGAAACAATCTCTTCTAAGTAATCCAACCCAATACCCAACTGTTCCTTATATTTGCTGTACGAGCAACTCGTACAATGCTATCCTGATATCCCCAAGCCAACTCAAACCTGCTCAGCCAATGCTCTTTGTGCTATACCCAGCCAAAAATTAAATTTCCACCCAACACTTTCGCTACACGAGCAACTCGTGCAACGATCCATTCTAACATATTCGATATTTCTACTCACAATATGCCGCATAACCAATCTCGTCTGCCAACCAACTGATCCACTGATGCAATCAGAAAGTCCCCGAATGACAAGCCAAGCCAACTCAATGACACACCTCTCAACTTGCTGCAAAAATGCAACAACGCCACCCAACTTGCTGCACGAATGCAACAACGCCTAAAAATGCTAAGCAATCTAACAAAAACCAAGAAAAGCATCACAACGAAGAACAACATGCAGCCACAACCAGCAATATATAGACTTATTGCATGAAACATCCAATGCGGCACCGAGTAGAGCCAAGAGCTAAACGATACGCGGAAGCTATTTAGAGTTTGTGATGAAGCGAAGGACCAAGTCCGAGAAAATAAACCAGACGCTCTGATACATATATGTCATGCCCCAATCTTCTGCAAGCTCAATCGCCCCTGCTGAATGTGAATCAACAAGTTGTTGCGCTCCCGCAGGACGATCATTCTAATTGGGACGTGATACCGTACGAGCCTGGCAGCGAAAGTCAAGTATTGTGTACCAAGCACATATGTAAACCCCCAGATTTTTTAGGATTTTAAAAATAATTTTTTGGCATTTTTTTGATATTTTTAACTAATTAAAATTAAGGTATTCGGGTTATAAATAATTTTAAATGTTTTTATTAAATATTAAAATATTATGAAAATAATATTTTTAGGTGTCAAATAAAATATTAGATATAGGGTAATTTTTCTGTTATTTATTGGACCCCAAAACCATTTTTAAAGACCTAAAAATCAAGTTTTTAAATAAACCAAAACAAACCGGTTTAAACCAAGCCCTAATTGAACCGAACCAACCCAAACCGGCCCAAATCCTGAACCGGACCCAAACCCTAGTGGGTCGGGTCAGATTCAAACCCGCTGACCCGCAACCCGACCCGACCCGACCCGGATCTATAGTGAATCCCTAACCGTTCCCTTCCCCGACTCTGGCCGCCGGCAGTTACGCCGCTCCGCCTCCCAGCCTCCCCCACAACCGCCCAATGCCTCTTCCCCTTCGCCTCACCTCTCCGCCAGTAACGGCCGCCGGATCCCCTCCCTCTCCTCCTATATAAACCCTCTTCTCCGGTCATCCCTACCACCGCCATCATCCCTACTGCCACCACCGTACCCCGGCCTCCCCTTCGCTCCACCACTAACACCACCACCGTAAGCCACAGTCGCCACCGCATAACCCCTCCTCTCTCCTACAGCCCCACCGCCTTCCTCCTCTGCAACCACCACCGTCATCGACCACCCCGACGATCCCATGTCTCTGCCACCCTCGACCCTGCCACCGCCTCTCCAGCAACCGCTGAGCACCCCGACTCCGACGAGCTTCAACGACCCCCACCACCTAGACCAGTATCGCCACGACGAGCTCCTCCGGTCGCCTCCAGCTTCGGTGCTGCCTCCGCCGCAGAGCACTGCAGAAACCCTAGCAGCCGGCTGACCCAGTGCCCTAGCAGCAACCGTGCCGCGTCGCGCCACCCCGCGAGAACGTTATTTCAGTCTTCTTCGGAGCCCTGTTCAGGTGACTGTTTCTCTCTCCTTGCTGTCCCATTTTCTGTTCCGTCTACTGTGACACGTAGACTGCGTGACCCTCTCGATACCCATCCAATTTGTTTGGGGTATCGCGTCCTGTGGCGGTCGCAAACTGCGACCCAAAATCAGGAAAATAATTACACTACTTTTCCTCGGAACTGGGTGCGCCCTGCTAAATGGGACGACTTGGTCATGTGTAGACTTCACCAAAATGTGTGTGCCGTTAATACAGACGTGTAAGATTTTGCGAAAGTTGATTTGGATGTGCGTGCACACCGGAATCAATGCGTATCCGTCGACAATACCCCGTATCGGCCATGTTATGGAACTCATTGTAACTTCGTGTACGCACGTCGTATCGAAATGAAACTTACGACATCTAACTCGTAGCAATACACTGGTCCTGTGACCCAAGTTTGGTTCGATTCTGAGAACGTTGACAAAGTCGCGTATCGTGGGCCCCACGGCTCCACTTGATGGGCGATTTTGTGATCGGCTCATCGGAATCCAGTTATGGACATTCCGTTGGGTTCGTATCATCGTTCTGGACATATGGACACTAAGTTTGACGAATTTAGAGAATATTGTCTCTGGCACATTTTTCGGTACGAAGCGGGCCACATGTGGACCCCGCTTTGACCAGAAACTGTCACTTTTGCCCCTGTATCCAAATTAGACTTATGGACAGGCAATTCTAGCTATTTGATGTCTTCTGAACCTGATGGTAACGTTTATTTCAGCATTCGGAGGAGTACCTGCAGATCCCGCTGATACCAGAGCAGTAGTTGGAGTCAGGATCACAGGCAAGTGTACCTTGCCATACTTTCAGTATTTGTTTATACTATTCTCTTGATTTATTACTGTAATATCTCTGTTCAACCTAGGACCGTGTGACATTACTTAGCGTCCGAATAATATTCGGGTGTCAACACTGTACGCGGTGTTGTGTAAAGTCACCTAGTCATGGATATCGAGACCCTATATATTCTCGTGCTTGCCTTATCAAGTACGTCATACCTCAGGAAACCTAATACTATTCATGAGACAGAATCTTCCTAAGATATTCATGGTGATTTTGTATAGGTTGCATGATTAGTGACATAGATATTGCATGTGCTTAGCTATCATTATGACTTGTTGCATCAGTTAGAGGTCATGATCCTGCGTGACATGGACATGAGACGTCGTGGACATGAGACGTATGATTACATTGGGTGGGGAGAGTATTACCATATCAAAGGCTGATTATATTATATATACATTGTTATTTGGAGGTGTCTTAGACTCTGACACAGAGCTTTGACACATGTACTGGCCCTTCGAGAAAATGCTGCTATAGGTTTCCCTGACACAGAGCCTATAGTAGTCTCAGCCTGAGTATGATTAATGCTCTCATATTGCATATCACTTAGCTGGTTATATAGTTTACCTTATTGATTCATTTATTGCTGCACTGCATTTATTTTGGCATGAGTTATTGTGTAC
This sequence comes from Iris macrosiphon, assembly GCA_036927795.1. Classification (NCBI taxonomy): domain Eukaryota; kingdom Viridiplantae; phylum Streptophyta; class Magnoliopsida; order Asparagales; family Iridaceae; genus Iris; species Iris macrosiphon. The sequence continues at coordinate 224,284 of JAYESA010000281.1, forward strand.
CTTGTTATGTCCCCTGAGGACCTGGATCCGGATTATGTCCCCAGATAAAGCAGAGGAGTTCTATCCAGAGGTATATGGAGCAGGAGCAGGAACAAGAGCAGGCACTATAACTGAGCCGATCCCCGAGGATTAGGTGATCGTCGAGGATTTCTTCTGAGTATATGCTTATTCTATACTCAGTATTTGTTGTTGTTTACTCTTATTTCTTGTCAGTTGAACCATTGTATCAGACTTATCCTCGGGTTGTTCCCCGAGATATATTCTATTGAGACTTGTTGTTGATTTATATTTCTGATATTGTTTGTATTTATTTCTGTGGATGAGATTAGTACCATTTCTCATATTATTGTTTTACAGCTTAAGTACACCCTGATGGGTCCATTAAATTGGGTTTGCCCATCGGTGTGTGCTGGTCATTGCCACGTGTCTAGTCCCTCGATATTTTGGGACTGGACCGTGACATAGTTTTTGTGGTGGTCCATGCAGGTCAACGACTAAATTGCTTCGGTTTCAACTTAGGGACCAAGCAAGCCTGCAATAAGGATATGATAAGTTTTTAGGATCTCATCCACTTTCTTGAATCGTTCTTGATCACTATCTCGGATTCGAATTAATTTTTTGACTTGCATCCTGCCTTGATTCCTCTGTGCGCCTCTTATCGTTTATTTTGGATACAGAGTAATGGATTCACGAGAAAACGACGAAACTCCTGCAAGAACACCAATAGGTGTTGTAGCTACCTACGGAGAAGATGACGTGACGCCATTGAGTGGAGATCCCTCCACTCATCGAAGCAGCCAAGCAAATCAGCATGCTTCTAGATTTTGGGGAGTTGATATTCCACCTCCGTCACAGTTTACTCTACCCGTATTCCCACAAGGGCATACTATGGACGGGCATCAAATATTATAAATGATCTACGCAATGATGCAAGCTCAATAAAAAATTCAACAAGAGGCTCAACGTCATGAGGCAGAGAACTTGAGGAGCAGCCTAGTAACATCACTAGAGCAGGCAGATCTACCAGCACGACGGCCAACGACGGGCTCTATCACCGATTTTTGCCAGCTGAAGCCCCACACCTTTTCAGGCAAGGAGGAGCCCACTGAAGTTCAGGAGTGGCTCACCAACACTCAACATCAATTAGAAGCAGCTGAGCTTCCAAGGGGACGCTGGATGACTGCCGTCTAGATGCAATTGACGGACAATGCACATCACTGGTGGCTATCTGAGGAGACACGGCTCGGACCAGACCGAGTCACTTGGGAAGAGTTCTCTAGACTCTTTCAGGAGATGTACATTCCAACCATCGCTCGATCAGAACTTCAAAACAAGTTCAATCGCCTCACTCAAGACAATATGACAGTGAAAGCGTACAACGCGGAGTTCATTTGTCTAAGTCCCTTTGCCCCAACCCTGCTTCCGACAGAAGAAGAGAAGGCTGAAAAGTTCTTCGATGGACTAAACTTTGAGCTACAGAGAATGATCGGTCCGTTGCACCTACTTCATATACGGACGTCCTTGCTGCAGCTCGACATATGGAGCACATCACCAGGAGAGAGTCCAGCCTTAAGCGGCCAATCACATCAGCACTAGCCAGAGCACCATAAGAAGAAGCTGCAAAGAGACCTCACCTACACCAACAGCAGAGAGCATCTGCACCACTAGCATTAATCCTACCTTCTTGCCACCACTGTGGCAAGGTAGTCCATCTTGCCAAGGAATGCCGACGCAGATTGGGATTATGTTTAGCTTGCGGATCCAGACAGCATTCAGTGTAGGATTGCCCTGAGCGTCGAGAAGGAGCACCAATAGTAAACCAACAAGCTCTACCAACACCAGGAGGATATCAACCAAGGCCACCATTGGTCCCACGAGCAGCACTTTTTCAGCAAGCCCAGCAACAGCAGAGGGCACCACCGCAAGGACGTGGACAAGCTTTTGCGATGACCATGGAGGACGGGCAGACTCGTGGAGTAGAAAATGCGCGTAAGTTATTCATAGCTATCTATTCCTAGTATTGCTTTAGCACGTGCTTGTTAGTTCGTGACCTTAGGCTTAACCTAGTATTTTGAACTTATTAATAATTGATAACCTAGTTTTTCTAAAAACTGTAGTTTTCTTTCCTTTAACCAGATTTCCTTTACTCTTGAATTTGCATAACTCCCATTGCTTAGGGAAATGATGTTTTTCTTCCCTAGGTGTTTTGCTTAACCCTTATCCTTTGATTCTCCTTGATCATGATTCTTTGATGGTGTCGTGCTTCGAACCTGTTTTGCAAACCGTGTCATCTCTGTTGACCGGTTATTTTTTTGATTGCGATGACGCAATCCTCTTAAGGGGGGTATATTGTAAACCCTCAGATTTTTTAGGTTTTTAAAAATAAATTTTCAACATTTTTCTGATATTTTTAACTAATTAAAATTAAGGTATTCTGGTTATAAATAATTTTAAATGTTTATATTAAATATTAAAATATTATAAAAATAATATTTTTTGGTGTAAAATAAAATATTAGACATAGGGTAATTTTTCTGGAATTTATTGGACCCTAGAACCATTTTTAAAGACCTAAAAACCAAGTTTTTAAATAAACCAAAATAAACCGGTTTGAACCAAGCCCTAATTGAACCGAACCAACCCAAACCGGCCCAAATCTTGAACCGGACCCAAACCATAGCGGGTCGGGTCGGATTCAAATCCGCTGACCCGCAACCCGACCCGACCCGGATCTACAGTGAATCCCTTACTGTTCCCTTCCCCGACTCCGACCGTCGGCGGTTACGCCGCTCCGCCTCCCAGCCTCCCCCGCAACCGCCTAACGCCTCTTCCTCTTCCCCTTCGCCTCCCCTCTCCTCCAGTAACGGCCACCGGATCCCCTCCCTCTCTTCCTATATAAACCCTCTTCTCCGGTCATCCCTACCACCGCCATCATCCCCACTGCCGCCACCGTACCCCGGCCTCCCCTTCGCTCCACCACCAACACCACCACCATAAGCCACAGTAGCCACCGCGTCACCCCTCCTCTCTCCCTGAGCCCCACCGCCTTCCTCCTCTGCAACCACCACCGTTACCGACCACCCCGACGATCCCCTGTCTCCGCCACCCTCGACCCTGCCACCGCCTCTCCAGCAGCCGCTGAGCACCCCGACTCCGACGAGCTTCGACGACCCCCACCACCGAGATCAGTGCTGCCACTACGTGCTCCTCCGGCCGCCTCCAGCTCCGGTGCCGCCTCCGCCGCAGAGCACTGCAGAAACCCTAGCAGCCGGCTGACCCAGTGCCCTAGCCGCCACCGTGCTGCGTCGCGCCACGCCGCGAGAACGTGATTTCAGTCTTCTTCGGAGCCCTGTTCAGGTGACTATTTCTCTCTTCTCGTTGTCCTATTTTTTGTTCCGTCTGCTGTGACACGTAGACTGTGTGACCCTCTCGATACCCATATAATTTGTTCGGGGTATCGGTTCCTGTGGTTATCGCAAATTGTGACCCAAAATCAGGAAAATAATTACTCTATTTTTCCCCGGAACTGGGTGCGCCCCGCTAAATGGGACAACTTGGTCGTGTGCGGACTTCATCAAAATATGCGTTCCGTTAATACGGACGTGTGGGATTTCGCGGAAGTTGATTTGGATGTGCGTGCGCACCGGAATCAACGCGTATCCGTCGACAACACCCCGTATCGGCCCTGTTATGGAACTCATTGTAACTTCGTGTACGCAGGTCGTATCAAAACAAAATTTGTGCCATCGGACTCGTAGCAATACGTTGGTCCTGTGACCTAAGTTTGGTTCAATTCTGAGAACGTTGACAAAATCGCGTATCGTGGGCCCCACGGCTCCACTTGACGGACGATTTTGTGATTGGCTCATCGAAATCTAGTTCTGGACATTCTGTTGGGTTCGTATCATCGTTCTGGACTTGTAGACACTAAGTTTGACGAATTTGGAGAACATTATCTCTGGCACATTTTTCGGTACGAAGTGGGCCACATGTGGACCCCGATTTGACCAAAAACTGTCACTTTTGCCCCTGTGTCCAAATTGGACTTATGGACAGGCAATTCTAGCTATTTGATGTCTTCTGAACCTGATGATAACGTTTATTTCAGCATTCGGAGGAGTACCTGCAGATCCCGCTGATACCAGAGCAGTAGTTGGAGCTAGGATCACAGGCAAGTGTACCTTGCCATACTTCCAGCATTTGTTTATACTATTCTCTTAATTTATTACTGTAATATCTCTGTTCAACCTAGGACCGTGTGACATTACTTAGCGTCCGAATAATATTCGGGTGTCAACACTGTACGCGGTGTTGTGTAACGTCACCTAGTCATGGATATCGAGACCCTATACATTCTCGTGCTTGCCTTATCAAGTACGTCATACCTCAGAACACCTGACACTATTCATGAGACAGAATCTTCCTGAGATATTCATGGCGATTTTGTATAGGTTGCATGATTAGTGACATAGATATTGCATGTGCTTATCTATCATTATGACTTGTTGCATCAGTTAGAGGTCATGATCCTACGTCACATGGACATGAGACGTCATGGACATGAGACGTGTGATTATATTGGGTGGGAAGAGTATTACCATATCAAAGGCTGATTATATTATATATATTGTTATCTGGAGGTGTCTTAGACTCTGACACAGAGCTTTGACACATGTACTGGCCCTTCGAGAAAATGTGCTATGGGTTTCCCCGACACAGAGCCTATAGTAGTCTCAGCCTGAGTATGATTAATGCTCTCATATTGCATATCACTTAGCTGGTTATATAGTTTACCTTATTGATTCATTTATTGCTGCACTGTATTTATTTTGGCATGAGTTATTGTGTACCTTATTATGTCCCCTGAGGACCGAGATCCGGATTATGTCCCCAGATAAAGCAGAGGAGTTCTATCCAGAGGTATATGGAGCAGGAGCAGGAACAAGAGCAGGAGCAGGCACTGGAACTGAGCCAATCCCCGAGGACGAGGTGATCAACGAGGATTTTTTCTGTGGTGCCCCGTTCCCCCTATACGGGGAGCGCGGCTAAGAAATACAAGACGGTATCGTTCGATCGGGATAGATTGAATCAAGAACTCATCCTCGTTATGGATTTGTCTCTTCGGAATCGATTCCCATATTCAGTGGACCGTGCCCCCGGGATCGACTTAGCGGCAGAGTCAGGAGGGACCTCTCCGCTGCATTCTTTGTTGCCTAGTTTTCGCTGTCGCTTGTTGTTTTCGTGCCTTGAGTTAGTTTTCGGATTTGCTTGGATTTTCTTGAACGGTTTCGATGGATTTCATTGCTTTCGTTCTTAGGACTGCACTTCAATTCCGATAAGGGAAAGAGAGAAAGAAGTACTGATCAGCTGTTCGTGTCAATACAGGTGTACCAGCTGTAGTCGTCGCTCGAGCGGACACCTAAAGCACTTCTTTCCTTTTCCTTCCAACTACCAAAGTGAGTGGCTACCAACCCGATTAGCTAGCCCTACTTGCTAGTCTTCACATCAAAATCTTGTGTTCGTGCTTCGCCCGATCAAACGATACCAAGTAAATAACTAAAAGATATCAAGGTAATAAGGGAATAGGCTTGGGAAATATTGCTTGTCAACGAAACTTGTGAACGGTTGCTTACTTACTACATGCTTGCCTATTCAAATGTTTACCATATGCATATATACAAGTTAGAATGCTTACTTCTTCTTCTATAAATATGCTATATGTAGAACACCCTTTGCCATGCATCAATTATTCAGGGAGACTATGCAAAATACATTACACAATGCTACATATCCCCTGATTTCATTGACTCAGCTACATAAATGACAAACTTAACACAAACGCCGTTGATCACGGACAACTTGTGCACAAGGCCTCCTGGTTCCTGCGGACGGTCGCTGGGGCACTGGCACCGATCCGATCCGGACGGAACCTCAAGATTAGTCTCTCCCATAGGCGGGGTGGCGTGTAGCGATACATGTGCCTCCGTTACCTTAGCCCGAGACAAAGACCGTCCATTATGGCATCAAAGCCAGTGATCCCCTCGTATATTTAAACCTGTTGCTACTAACTTGTGTCTTCTTGGCAGGGAAGGCAAGGTAAGTATTATGCAGGTGGTTCAGACGGGCAGGTAAATGTCACCGAACGGTGGCGAGTTATTTCAATGATTCTATATATATGTGTCTTGCTGTAAAATGAACTAAGGCAAGATATAAACCCACAAATATGCATGTTTTATTAAAACAACGTGTTGATTGGTATAGTTGGGATAGCTTGCCTTCACCAGTACGTTTCAATGTACTGACCCTCGTTGAAACAGGTTCCCCGTGCTAAGGAGAGCCGAGCGAGGAGCAGGAGACAAACCCCCGATCCAGTCCAGCTGTAGGCACGCCTCGACCGTGCCAACCTTTGAAGCATTTTGAAGAAGAGGAAGCATTTTGAAGTAAGAAGCTAGCCACCAAGCAACCATGCAACTTCGTGGCAAAGCAGTCGTTCCGACCCAAGGTCTTATATTTTGAGTTTAGTAAGGATGTAATGTACAGGACTGCTATCTCATTTTGTGTCAACACTTTTGTAAGCCCATAGAGGCAATCCTTATGACTCAGTTCAAGGAGTTTGTAATAGATGTTCATATTATCAATAAAAAGAGAACTTTTCCATGTTTCAATATGTGTTTCAATTATCTGCGTACTCTGAATATGTGCTCGCTATGCGAAACAAAAATACTTAGCCTTGTGCGGTGCGCAACCTAGGCCCGCACGGCGGTCACGCCCGGGGGACGACTAACGATTCCACGGGATCGGGGCGTGACATGTTGGTATCAGAGCACAGATTCAAAGTTCCTTTGACTCTTAAACTGGAAAAGTTCCCTTAACGATAAATTCCTGTGCGAACTCCTGAACTCGTTAAGGCCAAAATGAGATACGTTCATGCAATAAGTCCATAATACATTATGATCCTGATGTAATTTACCTTCCTTTCAAGGAACGACGCAAGCGCAACCATCAACGCTGGCGCCAGGCGAGACAAGGACTCAGGAGAGCAGTTCCGGAACTTTAGGAAGCTCTCGGAGCCAACGGGGCATGTCTCAATCAGATTCCCTTCAGCAGGTGATGCAAATATTCACGGAACAACGACAGAGGGATGATGCCCGCCAAGCCAAGTTCGAGAGCAACCTAGAGGCCCGGCTCTCAGTCCAACAAAAGCAGGTAGATACCCTGCAACAGCTTGTTCACACCCTGGCCTCCAACCATTCTGCCGCAACGACAGCTACACCAGTGGAGCAGCCAGCGCTTGAAGTCGAACCACCGCCCGCGCCAAGGACGAGGGAAGCGACTGCCTTCACCTTTGGCAACTTCAAGAAGGTCTGCAATACGCCATTTAACGGGACTGAGGACCCGATCGTGGCTCTAGATTGGCTCGCCGAGCTTGAAGATCATTTTTCTCTCCTAGAAGTGCCGGAAGACAAGCGCGTCACCTGTGCCCAATTACTGCTCCGCCTCAATGCGCACGACTGGTGGGACGTGCATCGACGATCTCTTCAACTTGGCCATGGAGAGGAGGCGATCGCGTGGACGACTTTTTGTGCCGCGTTCGAGGAGGAGTTTATACCACCGCCTCTACGCCGTCAACGGGAAAACGATTTCGTCCAACTCCGGCAGGGCAGCATGACGGTGAAGCAATACTTGGCAGAATTCAACAAACTGGCCAAATTTGCTACCGCTTATCTACCGGATGCAGCGAGTCGTGCCAGACGATTCGAAGGAGGGCTACGTCCTGGCATTCACGGGCACGTGTCCGTTCCGCAGTATCAGACAATGCAGAAAGTATTAAACCACGCCCTCTCCCTCGAACCGCAGTATCCTCACGTTGCCACCGGCGCTGTGCAAACCCCCAATCATAAACGCCAAGGCAACGATAGAGGAAACACAGCTGCAAAGCGCCCTAACAACGGCGGTTCAAAAAAGGGAAACTCGGGGCAACGATGTGATTTCTGTAGAAGGACAGGGCACGTCGAAAGTGAATGTCGCCGGAAGCATGGGTTATGTCTCATTTGTGGAGCTTCCGATCACGCCCTTCCCAACTGTCCAAAGTTCACCGAGCGCCGTCCTCCTCAACAAAATCAGACTCCGGCACCTCAGGCAAATCGAGCGGCACCTCAGGCAAATCGAGTGGCACCTCAGCAAGGGCGTAATCAAGCTCAAGGCCGAGTCTACACCATGACACGGGAAGAAGCATTAGCTTCGGATACCGTCGTGTCAGGTACCTTACTTTTCAATAATATACCTGCTCGCGTTCTATTTGATTCAGGTGCAACCCATAGCTTTATTTCTACAAACTTTGCCACAGAGAACAATGTTAAAATGACTCCGTTGCATTTAGATTTAAGCGTTAGCACCCCGTCTGGTACAAAAATTCCTGTCTGTTCAGCATGCCTAGGCGGTTATATCTGTATTGGGAAGAGAAAGCTGTCACTTGATGTTTTAGTTCTTGATGTACGGGACTATGATATCATTTTAGGAATGGACTGGCTAGGCGCGTGCACAGCAACTATTGAGTGTGCAGAGAAGCGAGTCGTTTTCCGTCTGCCCGGAGAAGCCGTGTTCTGTTACACCAGTAGTCCAGCGAACAATGCGACCAGGGCCTGCATGGTGATTTCGGCAAAATCTGCTCGGCGAATGCTCTACACAGGCTGCGAGGGATTCCTAGCATTAGTTCGGGACACACGGCAGGACTACGCAAACGTCGAGTCAACTTCCGTTGAGGCAGAGTTCCCCGATGTGTTTCCGAGCGAACTACCCGGTATGTCGCCAGACCGAGAGATTGAATTCACTATAGACACATTTCCAAATACACAGCCGATTTCAAAGCCTCCGTACAGAATGGCACCTGCAGAGCTGAATGAATTAAAGCGCCAACTCCAGGAATTGCTTGACCGCGGGTTCATCCGTCCGAGCGTGTCTCCTTGGGGCGCTCCCGTGCTCTTTGTGAAGAAAAAGGACGGAACTCTACGCCTCTGCATATACTATAGGGAATTAAACAAGGTCACAATCAGGAACAAATATCCTCTGCCACGGATAGATGACTTGTTTGATCAGTTACAAGGGGCAACGGTGTTTTCTAAAATTGATCTTCGCTCGGGTTATCACCAGCTGAAGATTAAGCCAGAAGACGTACCCAAGACTGCTTTCAGAACCCGCTACGGCCATTACGAGTTTTCCGTGATGCCGTTTGGACTGATGAATGCTCCTGCTGCATTCATGGATACGATGAACCGTGTCTTTAGGCCCTTCATCGATAAATTCGTGGTGGTATTTATCGATGACATCTTAGTGTACTCGAAGACTAGGGATGAGCACGCAGGACACCTGCGGATGGTGCTGCAAACCCTTCGAGACCACAAGTTGTATGCCAAATTAAGCAAATCAGAATTTTGGCTGGACAGTATCTCATTTTTGGGGCATATCATCTCCTCGGAAGGCATCTCAGTTGATCCGAAGAAAATAGAAGCAATCACGCAGTGGAAACGACCGGAGTCAGCTAGCGACATCCGAAGTTTCCTTGGTCTGGCAGGGTACTACCGAAGATTTATACAAAATTTTGCTAGGATTGCTTCGCCCTTGACTCAGTTGACACGAAAGGGTGCGAAGTTTGCTTGGACAGAGGACTGTGAAGCTTCGTTTACGGAGTTAAAGCAGCGCCTCATCTCTGCCCCAATTCTCACTCTGCCGAACGGACCGGATGACTTTAAAATATATAGTGATGCCTCCGGAAAGGGTCTAGGATGCGTCCTGATGCAGCGCGATAAGATGATAGCCTACGCGTCTAGACAGCTAAAGCCTCACGAGCAGAACTACCCAACGCATGATCTCGAACTTGCCGCGGTAGTATTTGCATTGAAGCTGTGGCGTCACTATCTTTATGGCGTGCCGTGCGAAATCTATACAGACCATAAGAGCCTGAAATACTTGTACACTCAAAAGGATTTGAATCTTCGGCAGCGGCGATGGCTTGAACTCCTCAGCGACTTCGATCTCACGATCAGATACACGCCTGGAAAGGGAAACGTAGTAGCTGACGCGTTGAGTCGAGTGTTTGTAGGGAGTTTGGTTATTGATGATAGGCTGCGCCGAGATCTTGAATCACTGGGTATCACACTGAAAATAAGATATAAGAAGTGGGCGCAAGTAGCTCAACTGCGCCTCGAGCCCGACTTGTTACACAAAGTGAAGGTCGCTCAGAAGGATGACCCGTTCCTGCAGAAGATACATGCCCTCATCTTGGCAGGAAAGGCGTCCGACTTTGCGGTAAGCGCGGATGGGATGCTTCGAGTAAAGGGAAGACTATGTGTTCCGAACGACGCGGCCCTCAGACAAGAGATACTCACGGAAGCTCACAATGCTAGTTATACTTCTCATCCAGGTAGCACTAAGATGTATCGGAATCTTCGCACGACATTTTGGTGGCACGGCTTAAAACGGGATATGGCGCAGTTTGTGTCGCATTGCATGGCTTGTCAACGAGTAAAGGCCGAACACCAGAAACCAGGCGGAGAGCTTCAGAACCTTGCTATTCCGGAGTGGAAATGGGATGATATAACGATGGACTTTATTGTTGGCTTGCCGAGGACGCAACGGGGACATGATGCAGTCTGGGTTATCATCGATCGACTCACCAAGTCAGCTCACTTTCTGCCTATCAAATCTACTTGGAGTGCCGACCGCCTGGCTCAGATATATCTCAACAAAATCGTCCGACTCCACGGCGTGCCCGTAACCATAGTCTCCGATCGAGATGGTCGATTCATATCACATTTCTGGGGAAGCCTGCAGTCAGCAATGGGGACGAAGTTGAAATTCAGCTCCGCCTACCATCCACAGACCGATGGCCAAACAGAGCGCGTCAACCAGATCCTCGAAGACATGCTGCGACTCTACGCCTTGGACACGAAGACTAGTTGGGACCTTCATCTACCTCTAGCCGAATTTGCTTACAACAATAGTTATCAATCAAGCATTTAAATGGCGCCGTATGAGGCGCTATACGGGCGGAAGTATAGATCTCCTATCTGTTGGGACGAAGTCGGGGAGCGACAAGTACTTGGCCCTGAGCTCGTGGAGCAGACCGTCCAGAAGGTTCGGCTGATTTGGGACAGATTAAAGATAGCTCAAAGTCGTCAGAAGAGCTATGCGGATGTTCATCGGAGACCGCTAGAGTTTCAAGTAGGTGACCGGGTATTCCTCAAGGTCTCGCCCATGCGAGGGGTCAGCAGGTTCGGAGCGAAGGGAAAGCTAAGTCCACGATTTGTCGGCCTGTTCGAAATACTAAAGCGGGTTGCTTCAGTTGCTTATCAGATCGCTCTACCACCATCCCTAGCTGACGTACATGATATATTTCATGTTTCCCAACTTAGAAAATATGTGTACGATCCAAGCCACGTGGTAGACTTGGGACAACTGAACCTTCAGCCCGACTTGACGTATGTAGAACAGCCGGTACAAATTTTGGATAGAAAAGAAAAGCTGCTTCGGACCCGTTCGGTTCCTCTAGTGCGCGTGCTTTGGCGGAATCACTCTGTCGAAGAATCTACTTGGGAGCTTGAATCTGATATGAGGGAACGGTTCCCCTCATTATTTCCTAGTGGTAGGTTTTATTCCTTAAGTTTTGGGACAAAACTTCCAATTAGTTGGGTAGGATGTGGTGCCCCGTTTCCCCTATACGGGGAGCGCGGCTAAGAAATACAAGACGGTATCGTTCGATCAGGATAGATTGAATCAAGAACTCATCCTCGTTATGGATTTGTCTCTTCGGAATCGATTCCCATATTCAGTGGACCGTGCCCCCGGGATCGACTTAGCGGCAGAGTCAGGAGGGACCTCTCCGCTGCATTCTTTGTTGCCTAGTTTTTGCTGTCGCTTGTTGTTTTCGTGCCTTGAGTTGGTTTTCGGATTTGCTTGGATTTTCTTGAACGGTTTCGATGGATTTCATTGCTTTCGTTCTTAGGTCTGCACTTCAATTCCGATAAGGGAAAGAGAGGAAGAAGTACTGATCAGCTGTTCGTGTCAATACAGGTGAACCAGCTGTAGTCGTCGCTCGAGCAGACACCTAAAGCACTTCTTTTCTTTTCCTTCCAACTACCAAAGTGAGTGGCTACCAACCCGATTAGCTAGCCCTACTTGCTAGTCTTCACATCAAAATCTTGTGTTCATGCTTTGCCCGATCAAACGATACCAAGTAAATAACTAAAAGATATCAAGGTAATAAGGGAATAGGCTTGGGAAATATTGCTTGTCAACGAAACCTGTGAACGGTTGCTTACTTACTACATGCTTGCCTATTCAAATGTTTACCATATGCATATATACAAGTTAGAATGCTTACTTCTTCTTCTATAAATATGCTATATGTAGAACACCCTTTGCCATGCATCAATTATTCAGGGAGACTATGCAAAATACATTACACAATGCTACATATCCCCTGATTTCATTGACTCAGCTACATAAATGACAAACTTAACACAAACGCCGTTGATCACGGATAACTTGTGCACAAGGCCTCCTGGTTCCTGCGGACGGTCGCTGGAGCACTGGCACCGATCTGATCCGGACGAAACCTCAAGATTAGTCTCTCCCATAGGCGGGGTGGCGTGTAGCGATACATGTGCCTCCGTCACCTTAGCCCGAGACTAAGACCGTCCATTATGGCATCAAAGCCAGTGATCCCCTCGTATATTTAAACCTGTTGCTACTAACTTGTGTCTTCTTGGCAGGGAAGGCAAGGTAAGTATTATGCAGGTGGTTCAGACGAGCAGGTAAATGTCACCGAACGGTGGAGAGTTATTTCAATGATTCTATATATATGTGTCTTGCTGTAAAATGAACTAAGGCAAGATAGAAACCCACAAATATGCATGTTTCATTAAAACAACGTGTTGATTGGTATAGTTGGGATAGCTTGCCTTCACCAGTACGTTTCGATGTACTGACCCTCGTTGAAACAGGTTCCCCGCGCTAAGGAGAGCCGAACGAGGAGCAGGAGACAAACCCCCGATCCAGTCCAGCTGTAGGCACGCCTCGACCGTGCCAACCTTTGAAGCATTTTGAAGAAGAGGAAGCATTTTGAAGTAAGAAGCTAGCCACCAAGCAACCATGCAACTTCGTGGCAAAGCAGTCGTTCCGACCCAAGGTCTTATATTTTGAGTTTAGTAAGGATGTAATGTACAGGACTGCTATCTCATTTTGTGTCAACACTTTTGTAAGTCCATAGAGGCAATCCTTATGACTCAGTTCAAGGAGTTTATAATAGATGTTCATATTATCAATAAAAAGAGAACTTTTCCATGTTTCAATATGTGTTTCAATTATCTGCGTACTCTGAATATGTGCTCGCTATGCGAGACAAAAATACTTAGCCTTGTGCGGTGCGCAACCTAGGCCCGCACGGCGGTCACGCCCGGGGGACGACTAACGATTCCACGGGATCGGGGCGTGACATTTTCTGAGTATATGCTTATTCTATACTCAGTATTTACTGTTGTTTACTCTTATTTCTTGTCAGTTGAACCATTGTATCAGACTTATCCTCGGGTTGTTCCCCGAGATATATTCTATTGAGACTTATTGTTGATTTATATTTCTGATATTGTTTGTATTTATTTCTGTGGATGAGATTAGTACCATTGCCCATATTATTGTTTTACAGCTTAAGTACACCCTGATGGGTCCATTAAATTGGGTTTGTCCATCGGTGTGTGTTGCTGGTCATTGCCACGTGTCTAGTCCTTCGATATTTTAGGACTGGGGCGTGACAACATAACAGAGTATACGCAGCGAAGCTCTCGATAGGGTCCAAATAAAATGCCACAAAGGCGATGCCACAAAGGCTAATGCAATACTCTTGCTCTTTCTCTAGCCCACAAAGGTACTAACCGTTCATACATTATGTCCCGTATATCCAAGCAGCGCCACTACACCTGCGTACCTAAAATAATGCCCATAAACGTGGGTCAGTACACAGCCGTACTGGTGAGCGGGGTAACTCACTCGTCTAATCCGACACTAAGTAAAATAGTGAATGCAAACAGTTATATGGTGATCTTTCTAGTTGAATCCTAGATTCGTTTCATGGCTTAGGTATGACATGTTAAGGAAAGCTGTAAATCAAGTTAAGCATGCAAGCATTCAACTCAAGCAAATATACAAGATATCCAACTCAAAAGAAAACTTGCATGCAAAACGTCCTACTCAAACCCAAGGAACACGGAAACCTATCGAACCATTATCCAAGCCTCAATATCCATCCTCAAACCAAACCTTATAATCCAATCTTTGATATGCACACTCTTGCCAAGGCAAGGAGGCCGCCGCCTACGCGAAAAGCACAAACTAAACCAAAGTAAAGCAAACCATCTCTTATCTATATGAAGTCACTGGCCAAGCCATAAAGGACTGATCGGACTGATCAATTATATTTCTACTCGAAACAGCGCAAAGTAGCGAGCCCGCCTGAATTGTATTAAACTGCCGGTACCGCGCCCGAGGCACGTTACTAATTTGTCTCCCCCATGGCCGAACGGTCCCGGTTCCCCGGAGCCTTCCTGTTCGAGGAGACCAAACCCCGTGCAACACAGGTTGTCCGTGAATGATGCAGACACCAAGTAGGTATGATGAGAGGATCGAACATTCTTGCTCCACCAAACGATCCTAGACTCATCCAACCAATTATCCATAACCATTCTCCAACATATAGCCCAAGGCACAAATCTCAAGTTATCCCTATAGGCACTATGCCGCTTCTCGACAGAATGTTCCAATTGGTGCAACACCCCTCGCTCAGAAAAATCCCTTAGCACAATGCCCCAACAGTGGCACAATGCCCTCACCGATGCTGTTGTTCGGTTTTGAACCACAACTACACACTTTGCTTGACAAAGCACCCAAGTGATACTCGTGCACGGATGCACACTCGCTCGCCCGAATTCCCGATTTTCCAACAAAGATATTCCAACTGTCCAAGCATAATTCTAATTATCTCTCCAACTGCCCCAAATGTAATCCAACTCTAGCTCCAACTATCCAACGCGAAATCAACTCAAGCCACAAACCTATCCAAGCAAACGACATACACTCTATGCACGCCACAGTGTAGTAATTTCCATATTCCAGTCCAAGCGTTCAGGCATTTACGTGTGTTCCATATTATTAAGCATACAGGAGTAGAGGAGAAGGGAGAGAGCCCACTAACATAGTTTGATTCTGTTAAGCATCATGTCCTGCCGATACGGCCGATCCCTTGAACCCGCGGTCCGATGCAAAGCACAATCTACTCATCTGGTATGACCGTGCGAGCAGGTCGTGCTCTCCAAATCATCCGACCGATCGGACTAAAGAAGACAGAATTATTGCTCCAATCCAGCTATCTTAGTACTGCTCTGAACGAACACCTGATTTCCATCGAAGTCCGCTAGTGAACTGCACATGAAACTAACTCAAATCAATACTTGTTCCCAAGTCCAACAAATTAAAATATAACCAGCTATTGCCTCATTCAATCCGACTCAATGTAACATACCGTACGGTCGTAGGGCATTACACTAATTAGACTCTAAATCTTTATTTTAATCATTAGGAACTACCCCATATGCTAAGGCTACCCATAGAAATTGGAATTATGTTCATATGAGGCATATGGAGAAAGTTATGTGGTATTTTGTGTTATTTTTTGGGGAATTCCGAGATTGACACAACTTGTGTTTGTCAATAGGTCAATTAGACCAAATTGATATGTATTTGATTGTGTGTGGCTAGTGTCGTATCCATAATTGGATACATGTAGGCTGTATCCCGACAATTTGGAGATACGGGTTGATTTAGGAGTTTTTCTCCAATACGGGGGTTTGAGCATGTCATATTTTGATACGGACATGTGGATGAGTCGTTAGCTCTTCGTATTGTTCATAATTATTATTTTAGACATGCTCGTATCCGTTGTGATACAATTGGTTGTGTGGTAGAGCCGTATCGCAAGCGTATCATAAATCTAGTGATACGGGTGCGATGCACTTCACGTGTTTGTTCTTTGCAATTTAATTCAATTATAGATATTATAAATATAGTAATTATAATTATTATGTGAAATATATGTATATGTATATGTATATTTATATGTTTGATCTAGAATTCATGTTGAGGTGATGGTGATCATGGGAGAGTAGAAGTCCATGTGCTTCTCTAATATATACATATATATATATATATATATATATATATATATATATATAGTGTATATATATAAATATGTGAGATGTGTATTTATGTGTGTGAGCTTGAGGGGAGAAGAAACAATGGAAAAACAGTGAGAAAATAATGAAAACAGTGAAGAAAAGCAATGATAAGCAGTAGGAGAAAGCTGAGAGAAGCAGCAGCAAAAACAGTTGAAAAGCACCAAGAATCAGAAGCTGAGAAGCAGCAGCAGTCAATAAGCAATGGCTTATTGAAAATCCGGTAAGTTGTTAGCTAATATATATATATATATATATATATATATATATATATATATATATATATATATATATATATATATATATATTAGCTATTAGTTTATATATTGTAAATAAGTTGGTTTATAATATATATGAGATTTCTATATACATTAGTACTAGTTAATATTAGTTAGCATTATTTCTATATTACCTTGGGGTGCACCAAGGTAATGAGAGTGAGATATCTCGGGTACGGGTATTAAATATCAAGGAGATGTTAGTATGTAGTTTAGAATATTATTGTTATAAGTTTTAAATACATATTATTGTATAGTGAGGAGTATGGGTAGTAATTAGAATTACCTTGTGATACCAAGGTAATGTCAAGTTATTGGGTTTTACTCAAGGTATTGGGTTTGCACATCAAGAGGGGAGAGTAGGGGAGTGATACCGCTTTTGGTTCAAAGTCAAGATATCCACTTAGCATTAGTTTAGCTAGAAATATTATATATTATTGTTTTGTATACATATTATAATATTTTTATATCTAATCAATTGCGTATCTTATGATACGGTATCTTGTTGGTTTTCTAGTATCCTAGTATAGCTAGTATGACCTAGTTACATAGTGTATGGACCAATATCCTAGAGATGGACTCATACAACCTAAAAATAGCTAGTTTGATCAAGTTTGACCAGTTTGACTAGTTTGACCTAGAGTTGACCTAGTTTGACTGCTTTGACTTAGAAATGGCTTTTTGACCTAGAAGTTGACTAGTTTAACTTATTTTTATTTCAAAACCGTGTATTGACGTAATATTCCATATTTAGGTCTTCGACGAACTGTACCGGGCATCCTTGATACTATTTACCAGATTTTAGGCGAGTACATTATCTGATAGTTTCTCATTTATGATATCCTCTATGTCTCTTGTATTTATTGTAAATATCTTTAATTTCTTGACACGATGGTTACACGGATTGGTATATCTGGATCTTGTCATGAGATGTTATTCCTTGGTATTTATGGTGAATCTTGTGCAAGCCTTGTTTCTTGTTCTTCTTGTACATATACAAACATTGATTCTTGGAGAGACTTGCTATCTACCTAGAGAATCCTGTGTTATAACGTACATTGGTTGGATCCACTATACCAGTCGGGGGCGGAAAGTATGTAGTGTAGATATGTGATCATATCCTCCTTGTGCATGTCTTGTTCCTTGAATAGTGTTAGTCATACACCACACGTATGATTAACCAGGCCATAATCCTTGTGCAAGTTTTTAAGCTGATCACATGTTAAAGCTGGTACTCACTCACTTAGTATTATTATTTCTTGTTCATTCCTATGATGCTCATTCTTGTATTTATTTCCAGTATTCCTTTATGACATATCTCTTGTACCTTTATATTGCATCTTGTATATTCACTCTATTTACTGTTACATAGTTTATATCATATATTAGAACTGCTGTTAGAGATGTACTTTGTTCCTTTCCTGACTGAATTTTTTTTCCAGATGACACTGAGGAGTGGTACCCCACTCATTACGGGTCTCAGGATGTCGTAGGCTTAGAGCCGGAGACCTTGGCTCAGGAGGGTCTTATCCCGACTGAGACAGATGACCCAGGACTTGTAGTATAGTAGTTAGATCTTGTGTACTAGATTTGTCTCCAACATTGTTATTAGTATTTCCTTGATATGACTCATTGGATATTATTGATCTTGTGAGTTGTATTGTGACTCTTCTATTCTTTTATCATATTCGTGCTTTATTCCATCTTATAGACCTATGATTGAGAATATTTATTTTATATTGGTGGCATTATTATATCTTGATTACTAGATAGATAGTTTATCCAAACAGCGTTCTACCGTCGATGCTGCAGTATAGGCTGGACGTTATTCACTACTCGTGCCCCTACATCGGGTGCGGGTCATGACATAAAGAAAGAAAGAGTAGAACTGCATGTTTAACTTGAAGAGATAAATCTACCCATGCTATGCATGCTTTTATTAAAGATCGTTCATAAGTTTGCTTGTCATCGTGTATATAATTGCTTATCTTGGATGTTGTCACGCCCCAGTCCCAAAATACGTAGGACCAGGAATACGTGACACGCCAGCTACGCATTCGACCAGACTCTGGTCTGACTCGAATACGTATAAACTGTATAATATAAAGGGCACTACCTAGATATCCCATAAATGTAAAGCTCTATGTCTCAATCCATAATGTACAGTAGTATACAAGAAAGAACTATATGTGCTAAAGTCGGCCGTCCAATAACACACAAACTCGAATAGACTCGAGAAGAGATGAGTCTACAAAAAATAGGCTACAACAGCAGATGAATAAACAATAAGAATAAAGTAACCATAATGCCAGTAGAAATGATATGAGTACCTGGTACAGTGCCCGCAAGACATACAACTCCATCAGCAACTCCAAATGCTCCATAATCGTCTATGCTGCAAAACTGGCAGGGGACTAGGTCCTCAGAGGGACGTAACAAGGTACAAAAATACAGCATGCCAAGTATAACAAAAAGTAAAAGTACGACGACGGTGTAGTCTAGCAAAACCAACTAAGTGAGACACAGTTTGAAGACAATGTTCGACGCATGGGATGTCCAAAATAAAACTGTAGCTTCGGACACGGAAACACATAAGACGTACCGCAGCTCTAGGCAAGGAGTCACACGGGTGATACAACAACACTAGATACAGGATCACTACAGATGCAATACATATACATATATAAGCGCGTGCAGAGGAGCCCAAACGTCTAGTAACTGTCTTCCCCTTCCCAAGTGGTCAACGATTGTGCATTGAACCTGAACCTCTATCTAACAGTCTCGTCACACAGAAATAACTCAATAGATACAACCCTAAGGTCATCCTAGTCTCCAGTCATGATGTTAGTATCAGGATACAGGAAATCTGGCACGCTAACAGTGTATAAATGTGTCTTGGGGTGACGATATACTCAGGTACATACATCGAGGTATTATGAATATCTAGCATTCGTTACAAGACGTTATGACGAACGTCTGCACCCGGTTGTGATCCGGACGCGAAGTATCGATCGTAAACAAATATGCGCACAATGTACATAATGAAACAATAAAATATCAGTAACTGAAATACAGTGTGGCAAGGTACACTTGCCTGCATCCAACTGCTGATGACGGGGATCCGGTACCACGTCCAAGTACTCAGGTCCCGTAGTACTTAGAGACGAGATATAAACTCAATCAATAACTATCACACGGCAAACAGGGGTACGATGCACGTCTAAACATATACTACAATCTTAGTTACAAGACACATAGACACGACGCTAGAGGGTTGACCAAGGTTGACTATTGGTACGTTACATTAAATCAAACTAATCATCTGTACAATATCATCAAACCATCCTCAATCCTTCTATATTCAGCATAGTGTTCATTGGTATATCATGCATATTTATTTCTCATATTTTACCTCGGTGTGCACTGACGTTAATACGTACATTTACTGTCATCCTAAAATACTCAATTAATAATTATTTAAACCTTCTGTTTTATATCATCGTTACCAAATCATAAAAAGTACTACTCTTAAATTAACCCATCATTAATTTCCAGTCCCCAAATCACCGATTAGTGGTTTGATACTACACACTAGTTAACAATCAAACGCGTGCTCCTCAGTATTCATCAATGTTCAAATATCAGAATCTTATTTCTCAATAATTTAATTGGTTCAATAATATTAATCAATAGTGCATATATAAATTACAATGCCCTAACATCTCAAGGTATCTCAATATATATTCAATGCCTTAAATATTAATCTTGCAATTTCCACCCATGCATATAGTTCATAACCATCCTATATAATCCCAACACATAACAACAATCCATGTATCCTCATACCCTACTCACGTTTATCCATTTATTTCCATTTTAATTACTTATGAAGAATAACCCTAAACTCACCATTAAACCCTAATCTCATATCATTAACACATGCTCATTTGTACTACACTACACTTACACTTACACAAACATAAACCCTAACTAATACACAAGACTATATATATATATATCAACATAGAGAGGGGGAGATTGTTTCACCTCGGCGAGGTGTTGCTGGACGGAGGGGGTGATGGCCGGAGTAGACTGACCTGAGGTGGAGAGGTCAACGGGGTAATCTCGCCGGAGCTCGCCGAAGAATGGTAGGAACAACCGGCTGGGGGGATGAGCTGCTGTCGGTGGTGGTTGAACGGACAACAGGCCGGGCTTGTGGCAGTCGAGGGTGGTGCGGGGAGAAGCTCGTGACAACGAAGTTGGTCGATGGAGGCTCCGGCAATGGCGGAGACGGCGGTTCTGGATAGCGGGGATGGCAGTCGAGGGTGGTGCGATTGCACAGCAGGCCGGGCTCGTGGCGATGCTCGCCGGAGTAGAGTAGTTCGTAGCCGCGGGAAAGACTGGCTGGAGGGGGCAAAGCTGGGGGCAGTCATGGCGGATGGAGGTCTCGGCCGCCGGAGAGGAAGCTCGAGAGAGGTGGCCGGGTTTGGTAGCCCACCGGAGCTCGAGAGAGGTGGCCGGGTTCGGTTTATGGGAGGAGGAGAGGAAGAAGAAGAAGAAGAAGGAAAAAGGAAAAATAGAGAATAGGTTCGGTTTTTAATGGAGGAGAGGGAGGAGAGAGAGAGGGGGGTGAGGTTTCCAAGGCTTCCTTGGGATTAGGGCCGGCATGGAGAAGTGGGATGTGATGGAGACATTTTCTAGGATGGTGTGTGAGGATTGGATGGTGGAGATTGACCCATTTCAAATATGGGGTTGAGATTTCACATGAATGAATTCATTTCTTCATGCAAATGAGAGTAGGAGAGATGTTGACCACGGTCAAAGAAGAGGGTTGGCCTCCTCATTTGGCTTTGACCAATAAGGGTGTGCCACATGTCACAACATTTGTAATTTAGTCCCTTAAGTTTGGGTATTTGCACCAACACATGAAATGATGGAAAAATTGTGAAAAAATTGGTGTTTGGTCTTTTGTAGGGTGAGGGGGTGTTGTGTATTTTGCATGGGCTTAAATAAATGGTCATTGTAATTAAATGGGAATTAAAATGGGATTAGTCAAAGTTGGTATCCCCGATTTAATTAGAATAAATATGTCCCGTGCTTTTAAATTAAATGGGGGCACTTGGGGTCTCAATTTGGGAGTGACACAAAGGTCATAAATGGTGTAGGCTTGGTGTCAGTCTTGGACCCTTTAATCGGTCCGGCTCAACGGGTTAAGTTGGTGTCTCAAAATTGATGGCAACGACACAGGTGTCCGACACAGGATTTAAATAAGGATTTCGGTTACGGAGAATTATGCAATTAATTTAGAGCACAAGAAAATAGGATTTTGAGTGACGAAAAAGTCCAGGTCCTAAATTGGCGTGTCAAGTCAAAAGTACAACAATCTGTTGGAATTTATGGGCTGATGTTAGGCTTCGAATAATTCAACAACGGTACTGGGCGCCAAGGGTTTAAATAAAATAAACAGACATCTGCAACCTTACTCTAAATCTCAATCAACTGCTGCTAAACCAAAATTTTCCATCCCATACCAGACTATCTATAGAAATATTTAAGGGGGTTGACATCCTTCCCAACTTAGAAAAATTTTGTCCCCGAAATTAAAAGTAAAGCACGATAATAGCTAAGAGAATTTAAAAAAAAAACTAGTAATCAAATACGGTACGTAAAGTCGTACCTTGGTCCTCAAATAAATACGAAAACCACTGTCGAATGGAATCCTCGCGCTCCCAGGTAGACTCGCCTGGTGAATGATGCTTCCAAGCAACTCTGACCAGTCGAATAGCCTGACCCCTCAAAGTCTTCTCACTGTGATCGAGTATCCCAACTGGCTGCTCTACGTAAGATAGACTGGGCCCGACTGTAATCTCCGAATAATCAAGCACGTGGCTAGGGTCTGCCACGTATCTCCTCAACTACGATATGTGAAATACGTCATGCACTCCTTCTAATGATGGAGGCAATGCAAGACGATAAGACACTTCGCCAACTCGTTCCAAGATGTCAAAAGGTCCGATGTACCTCGGACTCAGCTTGCCTCTGCCTCCGAATCTGATGATATCACGAGTAGGCGATATCTTCAAAAATATGTGGTCACCTTCCTTGAACTCCAATGGTCTACGGTACGCATCTGTCCAATGTTTTTGTCTGTCCTGTGCTGCACGCAGGTGACTCTGAATCTGCTTGACTTTCTCTACTGTCTGTGTCACCAGCTCTGGACCAAGTATCTGACGCTCTCCCACGTCACTCCAACATACCGGTGACCTACACTTCCTGCCGTACAGTGTCTCATAAGGTGCCATCTGTATGCTAGCCTGGTAGTTGTTATTGTAGGAGAATTCCACCAAGTGTAGATGGTCCTCCCAAGATCCTCCAAAATTAATCATGCACGCTCTCAACATATCCTCTAGTATCTGTATTGTACGCTCTGACTGGCCATCAGTCTGTGGATGATATGCAGTACTGAACTTGAGACGAGTTCCTAGGCTCTCCTGCATACTTTGCCAAAAATGTGACGTGAATCTGGAATCACGATCCGATACGATGCTGACAGGCACTCCATATAGTCGTACTATCTGTCTCATATATATCTCAGCTAATATCTTCGTAGACTGCCCAACTCTGAAGGGCAAGAAATATGCAGACTTGGTGAGTCTGTCTACGACAACCCAAACTGCATCCTTCCCGCTAGGGCTCCGTGGGAATCCAGTGATGAAGTCCATGGTAATGTGTTCCCACTTCCACTCGGGAATGGGAAGCGAATGCAATAGTCCTGCAGTCCTCTGATGTTCAGCCTTGACTTGCTGACAAACTAAATATCTCGCCACGAATCTTGCAACCTCTCTCTTCATCCCATGCCACTAGAAATATTGTCTCAAATCTCGGTACATCTTCGTACCCCCAGGATGAATAAAATAAATTGAGCTATGAGTCTCGGTCATCAACTCTTGGCATAGCTCGCCACTCGGAACGTATAGGCGATCTCCACACCTCAATGTTCCATCCTCATGAATGCTGAGTCCCGTCTATATGCCGGCCTCTGTCCTCACTCGTAGACGTCGAAATTTTGCATCTGTAGGCAGGGCCGCCTTAATCCTCTCAATCATTGTAGACTGAACCTCGAGACTGACCATCTATCCATCCATGCCTGGCAATACAATCTTAATCCTGAAGATCCTCTAACAACCGGCGATGAGTCATAAAAATATGCCATGGACTTTCTGCTTAAGGCATCTGCTACTATATTTGCCTTGCCAGGGTGGTACTGCAACTCGATATCATAATTTGTCATCAACTCTAGCCAGTGCCTCTGTCTCATGTTGAGCTCCTCCTACGTGTAGGCATACTTCAGACTTTTATGATCTGTATAAATCTCAATACGCTCTCCATAAAGGTAGTGTCATCATAGTTTTAGTGCAAATATCACTGCAGCTAGCTCTAGATCGTGCGTCTGATAGTTCTTCTCATGAACCCTTAGTTGTCCTGATGCGTAGACTATTTATTCTATCTAAACATAACTC
Source organism: Iris macrosiphon (assembly GCA_036927795.1). NCBI lineage: Eukaryota > Viridiplantae > Streptophyta > Magnoliopsida > Asparagales > Iridaceae > Iris > Iris macrosiphon. The sequence goes on from JAYESA010000281.1 coordinate 248,362, forward strand.
ATATTTGCTGAGCTTGGCATACAGCCTTTCCTGTCTCAGCGTCTCCAACATGATCCTGAGATGTCTCTCGTGCTCCTCTTGGCTCTTGGAATATACCAAGATGTCGTTGATCAATACCACCACAAACTTATCTAAGTACTGGTGGAAGAAATTGTTCATCAGGCTCATAAATACTGCTGACGCGTTGGTTAAACCAAACTGCATGACTAAAAACTCATAGTGCCCATACTTCGTCCGAAAAGCCGTCTTCGGAATGTCCTCTCTCCGTACCTTGATCTGATGATAACCGAATCTGAGATCGATCTTCGAGAGTACACATGCACCACTATGCTGATCAAATAAGTCATCATTGCATTGCATAGGGTACTTGTTCTTTATTGTTACAGCACTTAACGCCCTGTAATCGTTATGCAATGTACCGTCCCGTCCTTCTTCGGTACAATAAGATGGGTACTCCCTATGGAGAAATACTAGCCCGACTGAAACCCTTGTCTAGATGATCCTCTACTATGGACCTTCAACTCAACCAACTCTATCGGTGCTAGTCTGAAGACGAGAAAATAACCGGCTCGGCTCTTGGAGTCAACTCTATAGCAAACTCTATCTCTATGTCAGGTGGCAGGCCTGGAAGATTCTCTAAAAATATATCCTCAAACTCTGATATAATGCGGGGGTACACTGGTTCACCCTTTGCATTGTATGCCCCTAAGGTAGATGGGCCCCATGCTCCTGGGCTCCCTGAAAAAACTCAACTCAGGGTAATCTGGTGGTCATAAATAATGTAATCACGTCGACAATCTAGCGTCGCATGGTATTGTCTCAACCAATCCATGTCTAGGATAATGTCATGGTCTAGACTTAAGCTCAAAATAAATTCTCCTGTTCTGTTTCCAACATCAATCCTCAAAAGAAAAAATTTCCTTACCTAATGTATAATTTCTCTTCTCCTCAAGGTTTTCCCTAAAATTTTATTCCTCAAATTTCTTCTTTTCGTTATTTATCTCTCCAAGTCACATAGTACAATAATGGTATCACCCAAGCACATACTAGAATTCCTGGAATCAGATAATTATCTTCCAAGTGAGAGCCTGAAAGTTTATCTCCTCTTGTCCATAATATCATTCCTGGTATCGCTATCATTTACAATAACTAATTCCTAGCATCGGGCTATGCACTTCTGTAAATTATTCTAGGTCATGATCAACAATCCTTCCAGCTCCCAGTACTTCTAAGATCACGGCTATCTCAAGTACGAATAGGGTACTACTGGGTCCAATTCTCTTGCTAGCCTTCCACGCTAGATCTAAAATCTAAAAGAACCTATCAATCTATCCTACTAAGGGTAACACTCTTCTCAGAGATTATTTCACAAATCACGCCTTCGGTCGTCTGGTCTACGATCTTCTTCCTGAGGAAACCATCAGGAACAAGCGTCCGTCTTCCCGAATAATAGGGGATGAGAAACAATGATAACTATATTGACGAAAATTGAACGAATACAAATTGGAAGTCCAAGGGCGATAATCACATACAAAGTGAGTTTTTAAAATCGATTATGGATTGAGATCCTATACACAATCATAATATCTATTCCTAATTTGCAGGCTCGCTTGGCACAATCAGGTGACCAAGACGATTTAAATCGGACCTGCATGGGCCACCACAAAAATATGTCACGCCCCAGTCCTAAAATACGTAGGACCAGGAATACGTGACACGCCAGCTACGCATTCGACCAGACTCTGGTCTGACTCGAATACGTATAAGCTGTATAATATAAAGGGCACTACCTAGATATCCCATAAATGTAAACCTCTATGTCTCAATCCACAATGTACATCAGTATACAAGAAAGAGCTATATGTGCTAAAGTCGGCCGTCCAATAACACACAAACTCGAATAGACTCGAGAAGAGATGAGTCTACAAAAACTAGGCTACAACAGCAGATGAATAAACAATAAGAATAAAGTAACCATAATGTCGGTAGAAATGATATGAGTACCTGGTACAGTGTCCGCAAGACATGCAACTCCATCAGCAACTCCAAATGCTCCGTAATCGTCTATGTTGCAAAACTGGCAGGGGACCAGGTCCTCAGAGGGACGTAACAAGGTACAAAAATATAGCATGCCAAGTATAACAGAAAGTATAAGTGCGACGACGGTGTAGTCTAGCAAAACCAACTAAGTGAGACACAGTTTGAAGACAATGTTCGACGCGTGGGCTGTCCAAAATAAAACCGTAGCTCCGGACACGAAAATACATTGGACGTACCGCAGCTCCGGGCAAGGAGTCACACGGATGATACAACTACACTAGATACATGATCACTACAGATGCAATACATATACATATATAAGCGCGTGCAGAGGAGCCCAAACGTCTAGTAATTGTCTTCCCCTTTCCAAGTTGTCAACGATTGTGCGTTGAACCTGAACCTCTATCTAACAGTCTCATCATACAGAAATAACTCAACAGACGCGACCCTAAGGTCGTCCCAGTCTCCAGTCATGATGTCAGTATCAGGATACAGGAAATCTGGCATGCTAACAGTGTATGAATGTGTCCTGGGGTGACGATATACTCAGGTACGTACATCGAGTGTTACAAATATCCAGCATTCGTTATAAGATGTTATGACGAACGTTTGTACCCGGTTGTGATCCGGACGTGAAGTATCGATCGTAAACAAATATGCGTACAATGTACATAATAAAACAATAAAATATCTGTAACTGAAATACAGGGTGGCAAGGTACACTTGTCTGCGTCCAACTGCTGATGACGGGGATCCGGTACCACGTCCAAGTCCTCAGGTCCCGTAGTACCTAGAGACGAGATACAAACTCAATCAATAACTATCACACGGCAAACAGGGGTGTGACGCACGTCTAAATATATACTACAATCTTAGTTACAAGACACATAGACACGACGCTAGAGGGTTGACCAAGGTTGACTATTGGTACGTTACATTAAATCAAACTAATTATCTGTACAATATCATCAAACCATCCTCAATCCTTCTATATTCAGCACAGTGTTCATTGGTATATCATGCATATTTATTCCTCATATTTTACCTCGGTGTGCACTGATGTTAACACGTACATTTACTGTCATGCTCAAATACTCAATTAATAATTATTTAAACCTTCTATTTTATATCATCGTTACCAAATCATAAAAAGTACTACTCTTAAATTAACCCATCATTAATTTCCAGTCCCCAAATCACCGATTAGTGGTTTGATACTACACACTAGTTCACAATCAAACAGGTGCTCCTCAGTGTTCATCAATGTTCAAATATCAGAATCTTATTTCTCAATAATTTAATTGGTTCAACAATATTAATCAAAAGTGCATATATAAATTGCAATGCCCTAACATCTCAAGGTATCTCAATATATATTCAATGCCTTAAATATTAATCTTGCAATTTCTACCCAAGCATATAGTTCATAACCATCCTATATAATCCCAACACATAACAACAATCCATGTATCCTCATACCCTACTCATGTTTATCCATTTATTTCCATTTTAATTACTTATGAAGAATAACCCTAAACTCACCATTAAACCCTAATCTCATATCATTAACACATGCTCATTTGCACTACACTACACTTACACTTACACAAACATAAACCCTAACTAATACACAAGACCATATATATATATCAACATAGAGAGGGGGAGATTGTTTCACCTCGGCGAGGTGTTGCTGGCCGGAGGGGGTGATGGCCGGAGTAGACTGACCTGAGGTGGAGAGGTCAACGGGGTAATCTCGCCGGAGCTCGCCGGAGAATGGTAGGAACAACCGGCCGGGGGGGATGAGCTGCTGTCGGTGGTGGTTGAACGGACAGCAGGCCGGGCTTGTGGCAGTCGAGGGTGGTGCGGGGAGAAGCTCGTGACGACTAAGTCGGTCGATGGAGGCTCCGGCAATGGCGGAGACGGCGGTTCTGGACAGCTGGGATGGTAGTCGAGGGTGGTGCGGTTGCACAGCAGGCCGGGCTCGTGGCGAAGCTTGCCAGAGTAGAGTGGTTCGTAGCCGTGGGGAAGACTGGCCGGAGGGGGTAAAGCTGGGGGCAGTAATGGCGGATGGAGGTCTCGACCGCCGGAGAGGAAGCTCGAGAGAGGTGGCCGGGTTTGGTAGCCCGCCGGAGCTCGAGAGAGGTGGCCGGGTTCGGTTTTTGGGAGGAGGAGAGGAAGAAGAAGAAGAAGAAGAAGAAGAAGAAGAAGAAGGAAAAAGGAAAATTGGAGAATAGGTTCGGTTTTTAATAGAGGAGAGGGAGGAGAGAGAAAGAGGGGGTGAGGTTTCCAAGGCTTCCTTGGGATTAGGGCCGGCATGGGGAAGAGGGGTGTGATGGAGACATTTTATAGGATGGTGTGTGAGGATTGGATGGTGGAGATTGACCCATTTCAAATGTGGGGTTGAGATTTCACATGAATGAATTCATTTCTTCATACAAATGAGAGTGGGAGAGATGTTGACCACGGTCAAAGAAGAGGGTTGGCCTCCTCATTTGGCTTTGACCAATTAGGGTGTGCCATATGTCACAACATTTGCAATTTAGCCCCTTAAGTTTGGGTAATTACACCAACACATGAAATGATGGAAAAATTATGAAAAAATTGGTGTTTGGTGTTTTGTAGGGTGAGGGGGTCTTGTGTGTTTTGCATGGGCTTAAATAAATGGTCATTATAATTAAATGGGGATTAAAATGAGATTAGTCAAAGTTGGTATCCCCAATTTAATTAGAATAAATATATCCCGCGCTTTTAAATTAAATGGGGGCACTTGGGGTCTCAATTTGGGAGTGACACAAAGGTCATAAATGGTGTAGGCTTGGTGTCAGTCTTGGACCCTTTAATCGGTCCGGCTCAACGGGTTAAGTTGGTGTCTCAAAATTGATGGCAACGACACAGGTGTTCGACACGGAATTTAAATAAGGATTTCGGTTACGTAGAAATGTGCAATTAATTTAGAGCATAAGGAAATAGGATTTTGAGTGACGGAAAAGTCCAGCACCTAAATTGGCGTGTCAAGTCAAAAGTGCAATAATCTGTTAGAATTTATGGGCTGATGTTAGGCTCCGAATAATTCAACAACGGTAGTGGGCGCCAAGGTTTTAAATAAAATAAACAAACATCTGCAACCTTACTCTAAACCTCAATCAACTGCTGCTAAACCAAAATTTTCCATCCCATACCAGACTATCTATAAAAATATTTGAGGGGGTTGACAGATGCAAAATCTTGATAGAATGTATCTTGTTTTGTTGTATTGTGTTATAAGTATGACGTGCTTGTTATCAAGAAGCATGCGGGGGATGGAGGCTAAACGACAAGTTGGAGACTAATAGTACGTCCCGATGTTCCAGTCCTACGGGATCTAGGGGGGCATGGCTATTAGAATGTTGGATGGAGATTGATTGGGTGAGACTAATAGTGCGTCCTGAAGTTCCGGTCCTACGGGATCTAGGGGGACGTGGCTATTAGATAGGAGGCGGTGCTTCTGTTGGAAAGAGTTTGTGTTAGAGAAGTTAGCTTATACATGGAGATAGCTGCATTCAGGTAGTTAGGGCGCATGCTAGGCTAGCCTTCTTACATACATAATTGTTTGATGCAGAGACGGACAGGAAAAGAGAATATTGTTTATATATGCACATGTTGCTAACTTGTATGTCTGTTGCAGGGATAACCGTTGGACAAGGGGTAAGAACACAAAGAGTATATATATATATAGCCTTCTTGTTCATGATCATGTACATTTTAGAGTTTATCTGATAGTGCTTCATGCATTTGCATTGGTCAGATATTGGCTATTAGTGCAGAGTTGAACCTTGGTCCCGGCTACTATTATGTTAGTGAAGAGCAACCATGAGTCACAACTGCTAATAGCATAAGATAAAGGAATCATTAGTTAGCTGGATTATCGCTACTGATCCTGAGTTTCTTGGGGACCAAAATATTATATATAGTCCACTAAATGATGTATTGTCCCTAGAGTCTTTGAGTATAGATCATGAGATACGCTGTGCACACCCTGATTGGTACATCGTACATGAACTATTTGCCAGCTTAAATGCTATCGAACATGAACTCTAATTTCAAAGATGTCTTTAAAAAGAAGTATTATGACTCTGTTCTTGTACTGCATATAACAAACCTAGGTAAAACTAGAAAGCTCACTAGTAATGAAATATTTTATTGCATAATTACTTAGTGTTGGTTTTAACGAATGTTGCTTATGTTCGTTGATTTTAGACTCACCAGTACTTTTTCCAAAGTGCTGACCCACCAACACCCAGGCTCGTACGGCATCACGTTTCGATAGAAACGATCGTCCCGCGGGAGCGCTGGCGCGGTGATTCATGCTCGACGGGGGCGACCGATTCCTACGGAAGATCGAGACATGACAAAATGGTATCAGAGCAACTTGATCCTCTGGCCTTACGCCCATTTCGATGATGTTCTTAGATGACGATTCCTTGTGCATTAATATCGTTGCTGAGTTGAGAGTTTCATATAATAAGTCCATAGATATTCTCAAAGTTGTCGACAAAAGTTTTCTAGATTTGATTTGTTGCTTTCGTGCTTGTGGTTTGCTAGAGTTTTCGATTGAGGGTGGTGAGGGATGAGGACTATCGTTGCTCTAGATATCGAAAGTTTCTCCTTGAAGTTTCAAGGACGAAACTTTTTCTTGGTGGGTAAGTATGTAGTGCCCCGCTCCGTATTGGCACTATGTACAAGAGATATCGGTTTGCTGACTCAAAAAAAGAAACCTTCTTGGAGAGCTCCTTGTTGAACCAGAAGATGACTGATCTAGGTGAGTGGGCATAACTTTATTCTCTGATTCTTGTACGCCTTAATAATGAATCTGAGTTTTTGAAATGCTTGTTTGCTTAATAAGATAATGTTCGCATTGAGAATGATAGAACAAGAACCTTCCTGCTTAAAAGAGATAGAACCATTGCCATGCTAAGTATAAGAAAAAAATATTGCATGCTAGTTACACTGACACAGCTATCGAACGAACCATGCCATGCTAAAGAAAGAAAGAGTAGAACTGCATGTTTAACTTGAAGAGATAAATCGACCCGTGCCATGCATGCTTTTATTAAAGATCGTTTATATGTTTGCTTGTCATCGTGTATATAATTGCTTGTCTTGGATGCAAAATCTTGATAGAATATATGCTTGTTTTGTTATAAGAGTAAATGACTTGTCTTGATTGAGAAGAGACTAGTAGCCCGCCCTGATGTTCTGGTCCTACGGGATCTAGGGGGTGCGGCTATTAGATAAGAGATAGATGGATTCCATGCGTGTATTGCCATGTTGTGTTATAAGTGTAACGTGCTTGTTATCGTGTAAGCCCCCTCATTTTAGAATTAGAGTAATTTGATAATTTGTAATTATTTTTATTATTTTGTTTAATTAGATAGATTTAAAAGATTAATTTCTAAAATCCTTTTTAATATATATTACACTTTGCCATGGCTTTGATATATTGAGCAATGCACGACCTTTTTCCTTTCAAAAAAAATTTTATTACTAATCTTGATTTTATCTAGTATAATTAGGCCATGAGTGTTGCATTATTTTTATGTCCCCCATGCTCTAAAAATATTGACAACAATTTAGAACAACGGTTACCGTAAAACTGTCTTCATTTGACTGGAACTTGACCCAAACCAAACCCAAACACATGTAGGCAAGTAGTACACCAATATATATATATATATATATATATATATATATATATATATATATATAATTAATTTATTTCTATTTATAGAAAGTGGTATAGGTGTCATTCTAGTTGGCAAATAACTACCTAACCAATTCTCTAACCACCCCAACAACCAAACCTTATCCAATTACAACCCATCAACCAACTCCCCTCTCATATTCGGCCAAGAGCAGCCCCCTTGTAGTCGAACCCTATTAGCACTAGAAACCCCCCTCCTATATTTAAATCTATTTAAAAAGATCATATATATATATCAACTTATTACCAAACCCTAACCCTAACCATAACAAATCTCTTTCCCCCTCTTGTGTCCGAACCCTCCCCTATCTCCAACGTGTAAGAGCAGCCCCCTTACCATCTCTCCCTCACAACATCATCTCCTTCACCAAAAATTCCTTCCTCTATTCCAAAAGCTTTACTTTTCATCATCCTTCCACCATCTTTCCATCCAAATACCATTAAACCTCCAAGAAGAACCCCATCTTCCCCAAAAATATATCAAGAACCCATTGTCATTATCAACAATCCATCAAGAAGGGAGTAGTAAGTCAAGTACAAGCAAGAAGGCGTATTTTTTGGACAAGAAGAAGCACCATCATCCAATCTTCCAAAGTTTTCGGTAAATCTTTAATCTTTCTTTCTCAAATCCCATGGCATGATCCTTTTAGGTTATGTAAAATTATTGATTTAGAATCCATATTTTGTCATCTTGTTCTCATATTAGAAAATATAAATTTTTCATGATAGGTTGGTGATAATTCGCTTGTCGGTAAAACTAGTTTGAGACTTTTAATGCGATTACTTGAGGGAATCGTTATTAGTTTTTAAAACTAAATTAATGTATTTATTTGCTAGAAATTTAGTATTTTAGAATTATTTTCTGTTATTTTAATGTCAAATCTGAACCCTATAATTAATGGCCACTAGCCTTGATTTTCGGATAATTTTGTGGCATAGTTTTGCCCATAAAAAGGGGTTATTTTGGAAGAAATAAAAGGTGATTATTTTATGAGATAAAAACAGAATAAAATATGATATAAAATATTTTTTTATGAATACAAACCATACACATGGACTAACAATGCTCCGAACAAGTTTCGGACAAAACTAGTCAACCTAAAGTAGCCATAATCTTGAAATGTCTTAATTTTGTCAAATCTAGAAATTAATTGTTAAAATAAATATAAATTATATTTAAATCAAGATTATATGATTTATGTTCATGTCATTTAATTGGGGACTTAAACTTAAATTTTGGAAGTCAAAAACCAAGAAACTGGGTTCTGATATCCTGTAAAAGTAAGCAAAGTTGTTAGAAATAATAACGGACTTGGTTATGCATGGTATCGAATAAATTATAAAATTAAGTTATAATTACAAGAATTCGTGATTGGACCCTTAAGCGTATTAATTGATTGATAGGTCAATTGAATCCCGAAGGAGTGGACGCGGGATCATCTTTACCACCATTGACTACAGAACCAAGAAAGTGTACCTTGCCAAGATGTTTACAGTTTTAAAATATTTATTTAATATTATTTATGTATTAGACTTTATATTTGTGTGTCTTGGTTGATGTATTTGTTGAGCCTATGGCCGTCATACGATACTTTGTATCCGAACAAGATTTGGGTACCAACATCCTCTACGAAGTCGAGTAACATAGTTAGAGAGTCATATTTATAAACCCATGTTGGTGCAAACATTATTTGCACATCCAACCATAGGACACTGGGTATGGCTTGTAATTAGGTTTGTGTCTTGTATCAGTGTTGACTGAGTATGGCTTGTGAGTCTGTAAGTATTTCTTGGTTGGACATGTGAGCAGTAGGCATTAATCTAGAGATAACCCATAGCGTAGTACCTTGTAGCAATGGTTCTATGATAGGTGCCATTGTAGTTAGTATTGGTACTATAAGTAGAAGGAGGAGTAAAGCGTATCAGATGGTTCCAAGAGTTAGTATCAAGTCAGCATGCCAGTCCTGGATAGTCATGAATTTATGTAGTTGGGTGATCCATGTAAGCAATTAAGTATCAAGGAACTTGTATTGAAAATTAATGGAGCATAATATTCAATTTGATGGTTGATTACTTGAGTGTGTCAAGAGTAAAGAAATGTATATGCATAAAGGGTATTAAGGAGATGCCATGGGTTGAGAAATATCAAGATTGGTCATGGAAGGTATATAGTGTATCACTGATTAGTATATAAAAGATTTAAGAGAAAATACGTTTACATCAATTGAGATATGGAACCATATGCCTACCTTTGAGAGTGAAGTAAAATATGTGTATTATAAAAGGTGCAAGTGATCATGAGTTCTAGTAAATGTGATGAGGTGATCTAATGATGAAGCTAGTGTTACCATACCAATAGTGCTAATATTTCTATATCAAGGATTAGTTGAGCAAGGTGCTAGTAGCAGTAAGTACCTTGTGCGATGATATTAGATTGGTGTATCAATTAATATGGATAGAAATTGTTGGAAGTAATAGTGCAAGTAATCCGGACAGTGCAAATTTCAGTACATAATTGAGGGTTGTAGACAATTGGTGTATTTGTGTGTATCTTGTGTGTTAGAGACTGTGAATATATAGGTATACTTAGATAGATGTGGATTTAAATTTTATAAATACGCATCGGTTGGACTTAAATTAGAGGAGTAATATGATTAGTGGATTAGTGTTTGAGATTCAAACTTTTCGAATGAGATTTTTTTTTTAATTTTATAAATATGCATTGATTGAATTTCAATTAAAGGATTGAATATTAAATTTTTGTATTTAGTTATTAAATTTTTGGAGGAGATTGTGATAAGAATGGAATTTGATAATTATTTAAAGATTTTCAGGAATATGATGTTTTAGAAATTTGGAACTTTTGGTGATATAACAATATGAATTTACTTCATGATTATATGGTTGATGAATCTAAATTTTGATGGTAAGAATAAATAAATAAATAAATACAACTATTGATGATCTTAAATTTCGAGGATAAAATTCTTTTAAGGAGGGTAAACTTGTCACTACCACATTCTAGAATAGGGGTATTTTTGTCTTTTTATATATTATAAGTATTGTGTGTATTTAATTTAAATAATTGCAGGATATGTGTGTATATATATATGTGTGTACTATTGTAAACCCCCAGATTTTGCAAGAATTTTAAATTAGAATTTTTCACAATTTTCTGGAATTTTTATTTTTCTGTAATTAAAATCAGGGTTCTAATTATTAAATGATTTTAATTGTTAATAAATAATATTAAAATATTAGGGAAATAATATTTTTGGGTGTAAAATGGAAAACTGGACTTAGGGTAATTTTTCTGGAATTTATCGGGCCCCGGACCTATTTTTAAATCACCTAAAACTATTTATTTATTTAATTTATTATTATTATTATTATTATTCTGATTTCATTCGGCCCGTTCCCAGCCCGGCCCACTGGGCCTGACCGCGGCCCACCGGGCTAGCCCAGCCCGCCGACCCACTAGCTGGTCGGGTCGGGTCGGTCAAACCCGACTCGCCACCGCCCGCAGACCCGTCTCCCCATTCTCCATCGTCCCCGAGTCATCCGTCGCCTCCGCCGCCTGCGCCGCCCCGCCCGGCCATGCGCCTCCGCCTCCGCCTCCCTCGGCCCTCTCCTCCGCCCTGGCCGGCCTCCCCGACCTCCTCCCTTCCCTTTAAAGCCCCCGAGCTACACCGCCACCCTCGCCTAAACCCTCACCGCCTCCGACTCCAGCCACCTCGCTCCTCCGTCCTAGCAGCGCCGCCGTGCCCCGCCGACGGCAGCCCCGGCCCTCCCCCTTCTCCCCCGGCCATCTCCACCCCTCCGACGCCCCGCTCTACCGTCCCCGGTCACCGACAGCAGCAGCAGCAGCTCGGGCAGCTCCCCGAGCCGCCTCCGGCCGCCCGAAGCGCCGACGAGCCCGGCCGTCGCCTCGCCGCGCTGCCCCCGGCCCCCTCCGCCTCAGCCCGGCCGCCCAGCCGCCGTCCCCGCCACGTCTCCGGCCGAATCCCTAACCCTAATTTCCTAAATCCCCTTTGTATCCGACACGTGTCGGACACGATTTTGCCCCAGTTTTTAGGTCCAGTTCAGGTGCGTATATTTTCTTGCTCGTAGCTCATATTTCGATTCCGTAAATTGCGTTGTGAAGCCTGTATGACCCTCTCGGTGCCCGGATAAACCGCTCGGGACATCGCGTCCTGTGGTGATCGCACACCGCGATCCAAAAACAGGAAAAACATCGACCCGATTCACCCCGGAACTGGGTACGCCCCGCCAAACGGGACGACTTGGTCACGCGCGATCTTCACAGATATGTGCGCAGCGTTGATACGGACGTGTGGGATTTCGCGGAAGTCGATTCGGGTGTGCGTGCACACCGGGATCAACGCGTATCCGCAGACACCGCCCCGTATCCGCCTTTTCTGTATCAAGCCCTAACTTCTTGTACACACGTCGGATCGAAACGATACTTGCGCCATCGGACTCGTAGCGATACGCTGGTCCTGTGACCCAAGTTTGGTTCGATTCTGAGAACGTTGACGAAATCGCATGTCGTGGGCCCCACAGGCCCCGCTCGACGGGCGATTTTGTGATCGGCTCATCGGAATCCAATTCTGGAAGTTCCGTTGGGTTCGTATCATCGTTCCTGATCTGTTGACACTATGTTTGGTGAATTTGGAGACCTTTGACCCTGACACGTTTTTCGGTGCAAAGCGGGCCTATATGCGGATCCCGTTTTGACCCGAAACTGTCGTTTTTGCCCTTGTCTCCAAATTGGACTCAAGGACAGGCATTTCTAGATATTTGATATCTTCTGAGCATGATGGTAATATTTATTTCAGCATCCGGACTCATCTCTGGAAATTTCCCTGAGACACAAAACTGTAATTGGATCCAAACAACAGGCAAGTACCTGCACTTCAAGTTTAATCTTCATATTATGATAATTAATTTCCTTGCTCTACCAGTACCATTGATGATTACACGTAGTATTAGAACACTGGATTTTATGTCTTGAATATTGTATTTCATGTCTTGCTTTTCATGTCGGGTGGGAGAATACTAGGAGGCATGTAGTTTACCCTTCCCCCTTGTCGTGACTGCTAGCTGTTGGTACGCGACTGTACCATCAGCCTTATTCCTGATTGTTCCTGACTGCTAGTCGTCTATGACGGCCTTATTAGCCTTATAAACCCCTACATGCCAACTATGTATTCTAAATACACAAGTTCACGCACATAGTTCTTGTCGTGTTGCAGTTCTTGTTGTCTTGTTACAGTTACAAATCTTGTCATATTTATTCCTGTTTTACTCATATTCTTGGTTTATCGCAATTAATCATGTTTTACTTATAGACCTGATTTATAGTATAAATTCTCAGTTAATCTTTACTATATATTATGCATATTCTGATCATGATACTTAGTCAGTCTTTTTCCTACTTGTCATAAATATTTAGTTTAATCTTGTTGTGCATTGTGTACTTTGCTCTTTTCCTGACTAGATCCGTTATTTTAGGCAATGATGAGAACCTTGCCCCCACCTATTATGGCCCAGATAAGGTAGCAGGTGATACAGTTGAGAAGCCAGTTCCCACTCAGGAGACTACCTTTGAGGAGTAGTCAACCAGTTAGCTAGTATTTCCTTTCAGCATAATACTCGGATTTGTCCCCGATTTATCTTCTGGCTTTGTATTAACTGTGGATTTGGTTGTCACAGATTAAATATTATGAAATCCTAGCGTTCTTATTCCTGTGATTATTCTTGCCTGTTTATTATTGTGGATGAGATCGATATTTATTGATCCCAGAAAATGACCTAGACAGCGTACTACCGCCGACACTGCGGCGTAGGCTGGACGTACCCACGTACTCGTACCCGAATTTTCGGGTGCGGGTCGTGACACGTTTTTGTGGTGGCCCATGCAGGTCTACGACTAAATTGTTCGATTCCAACTCAGGGACCGAACATGCCTGCAATAAGATAAGGATAAGTTTAGGATCTCATCCACTTGCTTGAATCGTTCTTGACCTCTATCTCGGATTCGAATTAATTCTTGACTTGCATCCTGCCTTGATTCTTGTGCGCCTCTTATCGTTTATTTTGGATGCAGAGTAAAGGATCTACCAGCAAGCGACGAGGTTCCTACAAGATCACCACGAGATGCTCTACCAGCATGACCGTGGAGAACGCGCAGACTCTTGGAGTAGCTAATGCGCGTAAGTGATTTATTAGCTGTCGTTCCTAGTATTGTTTAGCTCGTGTCTATTGGTTCATGACCTCAGCCCCAACCTAGAAATTTTGAACTTGCTAATAACCTGGAATGCTTTTATATTTGATAACTGTAGAGATTGTAGAGTCTTTGATATTGTGCTTATTGTGTGTCGTTTTGTGAACTTAAATAATTTGTACCTCCTTTCATCATCATCTAGCGCACTTAATTTTGCTGTACTTGATTTATGCTGCTATTCTATAGCCTAGTTTTGCAAGCTCACTCTTTATCGAGCTTGTTCATGACAAGTGTATTATTGGGGAGGCCCACAATAATATATTTCAGAATCAGTGTATTATGGTCTGATCAACCATAGTGCGCTTGATTCGCCCTTTGAAATAATACGTTACGTGGATTGAGATATATAGTTGACTAGTATACTTGCCCTCTAGATATGTCCGAGCATAACTGTATTAATACGAGCATCACCAAGATAGGATTCAATCCACAATCGCTTGACAATTCCCACTTGAATTCTTTAAACTCCTTGATCCCGATACTTCTGTTCTATCCCCTCACCTTTGACTCTTTATTATTGATCTCCGTCTTCCCTATTTCGGGAAGACAAAATCTCGTGCTTGGTATAAGTTTGGTACATAGATAGTACTAGATATGTCCCATAGGCCGATCACATACTTGAGGATAATTCTTTCGAAATTAAGGACATATCATATGTGATACGATCGGCGTTGAAGTTTCGAGGATTGAATGACATGAGCAAACATATTAAGGAATATTTCTTAAGGGATATAGCCTTTTATGAGGGATAGGTAAATTCTAAATTGGGTAGCAGTGCATTGTCAACTCGAGAGGAATTTCTTTTTGTGACCGAGCAAGGTTAGATTGGAAGAGGCTCAAGCCATTTTTAATTTTAAAAATTTAGAGGAGTGACTAAGATGATTAATGAATTGATATCGAGGACCCAATAGTTATACCTTAGGTACATGATTTAAATTTTGAATAATGAAGGAAAAATCATCAAACTTGAATCTAGAGGACATATAATTCAGACTCGAACATTGGTGGACTACATTTAAATTATTTTTTAATTTGATGATTCGAATTAAAAATTAAAATTTGATGGTTGGACTAACTAGCTGGAATATTAGGGATGAGAATGGAATTTAAAAAGTTGAAGCGTACAAGTGTGAAAGGGAATACTACTGGACTCGAATTACTTCCAGAAGAAATTATGAAAATTAGAATCGTGAGGTAAATTTATAAGCATATGCAAATCTTGAAGGTGGTAGATGGACTTAATTTAAAATTTCCTGTGGATAATTCGAGAAAGTAAGAAGTAATAACCATAGGTTGAATTTCTGATTGGAACAGTAGTCATCTTAACCTTGAAGTGATTGCAGTGGATAAGACTAGGATTTAATTGTCGCAAGGAGATTGCGATTGACTTGCTTTACGTACATGAAGGATTAACAGATTATGGCTTAATTTAAAATTTTGAGGACGAAATTTTTATAAGTTGGGTAGATTGTAAACCCCCAGATTTTGCAAGAATTTTAAATTGGGATTTTTCATAATTTTCTGGAATTTTTTATTTTTCTGTAATTAAAATCAGGGTTCTAATTATTAAATGATTTTAATTGTTAATAAATAATATTAAAATATTAGGAAAATAATATTTTTGGGTGTAAAATGGAAAACTGGACTTAGGGTAATTTTTCTAGAATTTATCGGGCCCCGGACCTATTTTTAAATCACCTAAAACTATTTATTTATTTAATTTATTATTATTATTATTATTATTATTATTCTGATTTCATTCGGCCCGTTCCCAGCCCGGCCCACTGGGCCTGACCGCGGCCCACCGGGCTAGCCCAGCCCGCCGACCCGCTAGCGGGTCGAGTCGGGTCGGTCAAACCCGACCCGCCACCGCCCGCAGACCCGTCTCCCCATTCTCTATCGTCCCCGAGTCATCCGCCGCCTCCGCCGCCTGCGCCGCCCCGCCCGGCCACGCGCCTCCGCCTCCACCTCCCTCGGCCCTCTCCTCCGCCCTGGCCGGCCTCCCCGACCTCCTTCTTTCCCTTTAAAGCCCCCGAGCTCCATCGTCACCCTCGCCTAAACCCTCACCGCCTCCGACTCCAGCCACCTCGCTCCTCCGCCCTAGCAGCGCCGCCGTGCCCCGCCGACGGCAGCCCCGGCCCTCCCCCTTCTCCCCCGGCCATCTCCTCCCCTCCGGCGCCCCGCTCCGCCGTCCCCGGTCACCACGACGACAGCAGCAGCAGCTCGGGCAGCTCCCCGAGCCGCCTCCGGCCGCCCGCAGCGCCGACGAGCCCGGCCGCCGCCTCGCCGCGCTGCCCCCGGCCCCCTCCGCCTCAGCCCGGCCGCCCAACCGCCGTCCCTGCCGCATCTCCGGCCGAATCCCTAACCCTAATTTCCTAAATCCCCTTTGTATCCGACACGTGTCGGACACGATTTTGCCCCGGTTTTTGGGTCCAGTTCAGGTGCGTGTATTTTCTTGCTCGTAGCTCGGATTTTGATTCCGTAAATTGCGTTGTGAATCCTGTATGACCCTCTCGGTGCCCGGACAAACCGCTCGGGGCATCGCGTCCGGTGGTGATCGCACACCGCGATCCAAAAACAGGAAAAACATCGACCCGATTCACCCCATAACTGGGTACGCCCCGCCAAACGGGACAACTTGGTCATGCGCGGTCTTCACAGATACGTGCGCAGTGTTGATACGGACGTGTAGGATTTTGCGGAAGTCGATTCGGGTGTGCGTGCACACCGGGATCAACGCGAATCCGCGGACACCGCCCCGTATCCGCCTTTTCTGTATCAAGCCCTAACTTCTTGTACACACGTCGGATCGAAATGAAACTTGCGCCATCGGACTCGTAGCAATACGCTGGTCCTGTGACCCAAGTTTGGTTCGATTCTGAGAACGTTGACGAAATCGCGTGTCGTGGGCCACATAGGCCCCGCTCGACGGGCGATTTTATGATCGGCTCATCGGAATCTAATTCTGGAAGTTCCGTTGGGTTCGTATCATCGTTCCTGACCTGTTGACACTAAGTTTGGTGAATTTGGAGACCTTTGACCCTGACACATTTTTCGGTGCAAAGCGGGCCTACATGCGGATCCCGTTTTGACCCAAAACTGTTATTTTTGCCCTTGTCTCCAAATTGGACTCAAGGACAGGCGTTTCTAGCTATATGATATCTTCTGAGCATGATGGTAATATTTATTTCAGCATCCGGACTCATCTCTGGAAATTTCCCTGAGACACAAAACTGTAATTGGATCCAAACAACAGGCAAGTACCTGCACTTCAAGTTTAATCTTCATATTGTGATAATTAATTTTCTTGCTCTACCAGTACCATTGATGATTACACGTAGTATTAGAACACTGGATTTCATGTCTTGAATATTGTATTTCATGTCTTGCTTTTCATGTCGGGTGGGAGAATACTAGGAGGCATGTAGTTTACCCTTCCCCCTTGTCGTGACTGCTAGCTGTTGGTACGCGACTGTACCATCAGCCTTATTCCTGATTGTTCCTGACTGCTAGTCGTCTATGACGGCCTTATTAGACTTATAAACCCCTACATGCCAACTATGTATTCTAAATACACAAGTTCACGCACATAGTTCTTGTCGTGTTGCAGTTCTTGTTGTTTTGTTACAGTTACAAATCCTGTCACATTTATTCCTGTTTTACTCATATTCCTGGTTTATAGAAATTAATTATGTTTTACTTATAGACCTGATTTATAGCATAAATTCTCAGTTAATCTTTACTATATATTATGCATATTCTGATCATGATACTTAGTCAGTCTTTTTCCTACTTGTCATAAATATTTAGTTTAATCTTGTTGTGCATTGTGTACTTTGCTCCTTTCCTGACTGGATCCGTTGTTTTAGGCGATGATGAGAACCTTGCCCCCACCTATTATGGCCCAGATAAGGTAGCAGGTGATACAGTTGAGAAGCCAGTTCCCACTCAAGAGACTACCTTTGAGGAGTAGTCAACCAGTTAGCTAGTATTTCCTTTCAGCATAATACTCGGGTTTATCCCCGATTTATCTTCTGGCTTTGTATTAACTGTGGATTTGGTTATCACAGATTAAATATTATGAAATCCTAGCGTTCTTATTCCTGTGATTATTCTTGCCTGTTTATTATTGTGGATGAGATAGATATTTATTGATCCCACAAAATGACCTAGACAGCGTACTACCGCCGACACTGCGGCGTAGGCTGGACGTACCCACGTACTCGTACCCGAATTTTCCGGTGCGGGTCGTGACAATTATATATAGTGTTCTTAGTGCATGAGTCAGTAGGCTAGACCTAGAAGCCCACTAGATGAACCCCTGACCGAAATGTAGGATTGTGGATTTAAATTGTATTATTTCAGGATTTATTTATTTAGGGTTATAATTTATTATCGTGATTTTATTTAATTGTTGCGCCTTACCGTTGCTTCTATATTTGGAGCGCTACCCTAACTTTTGCCTTCCAACAAATTTTATACATTTGTCCTAGACATGCCTGCCTTCTTTTCTAACCTTTGTGTAACTTATAAATATGCCCTCTTGTGATTCATTTTAGTCGCACAATATTCGTCTTGGACGTTTATATTAAATTCCAAATAAATTCAATTTTGTATCTTTGTGCGTTCCAATCGAAATTGGAGACACAATCTTGACCCATTTCGTGCAACCCAAATTATGATAATATTTTATTCTGAGTCTTCTTCGTCCATGACATTTGTGTCCCACATAATTTTAGACCTATGTACTTCTAATTAATTTTAGAACACCTATTGTATTAATTTTTAATTAATTAAACCATAAACCCAACTTTGTGTAATTTTTAATTGTTGGGCACTTTTATGCAAAAGTGCATTATGGTGTCCACCCCATTTGACACAACACATGAAGAAACCCATTTCTCCTTCATGTGAATTTTTCCATAATTTTAGAATGTGTAACACTCAACACCAACCCTCCTCAAATCATAGCCCTCCATTTTGAATCAATGTAATCCTAGCCCTCCATTTTGAATCTATGAAATCATAGCCTTGGAATTCTACATGACAAGCCAAGCCCATTTTCCAAGGAGTACGTGGACCAAGCCCAACTTTTTAGGTCAACCCAACCCTCATTCCATATATATATATATATATATATAACTTTGTTTCTTTTTTTTCTTTAACCCTAAACTACTCAGCCGACCTTCCCCTTCACATCTCCTGTGCATCTTCCCCCTTCAACCCGTCGCCGGAGCAGCACCCCGCCGACCGGAGCAACCCCTTCTCGATCGGACCCCCGCCTCTCCTTCATCTCGCCTGAACCGAGCCAACTCCTCCCCGCTGCACCCGACTGCCAAAACTATCCCGTCAACACCCTCTTTCTTGTCATTCCCTCGTCGGAACCCCGTTGTTCTCGACTGGATGACAATAGGACTGCCAGCCCCGTCCCGGTCATCTCCCCAGCAGCTGAACCACCGCTGCTCACTGCCATGAACCCGTCCACCATCACCTGTCCCGATTATACCCGGAACGTCGACGCCTCGACCACAGCGGCCACCCGACCCGACATTCTCCTCCTCCTCGTCCTGAACTCCCCACTCGACCTCCTCTTCTCTCCTCCCTTGTCGACTCTCCTCCTAGACAGCCCAGACCGCGACCCGCTTCATCTCGAGCAGCCCTTCATTAACCCCGTTCTCCTCTCCCCTCGCCGGACCGCCTCGCCTGAGCTCTCCTCCGGCCATCCCCGGTTCTCATCATTATCTCACCATCATCTTCATCATAATCATAATCATCATCATCATCATAACCATCATCGTCGTCGTCGTCGTCTTCGTCATCATCATCGTCATCGTCGCCATCGTCGATCTCGTACACGTGCACAGGTTCGAACATGTCCCTCCTCTTTCATTTTATGTGATTGTGTGTGTGTATATATATATATATTAATCAGGATCAGAATTGCTTTTGACAGTTAGTTGACATCTGACCCCGAGTCGATGAACCCAATCTCGTATACGTATATATACGTGTATGCGTATATCACTCAGTTTGGTATATATATATATATATATATATATATATATATATATATATATATATATATATATATATATATATATATATATATATAATATATATATATATATATATATATATAGTATGTATACATTTCTCAATTTGGTACATATATATATATATATATATATGTTTAGTATGTATATATTCTTCAACTTGGTATATATAGATATATGTATTAAGTAGGTGTATATATACTATGTGGTAATTAAATGCTATGCTAGTTAAGACTATATATATTTACATTTACCTTGAGACCCTAGTATTAATTATGGATATCCCGTAGTTACATTGACCTGTGACCCTGTGAATTGTTAGCAGACTGCCTTATGTATACTGACGTACTGGCGAGACCCGTATTATTTTGACTGTCTAATCTTGCACAACAATTACAAATGTAACACCCGTGCCATTAGACACACACTTGACCCTAGTTGACCAGTGTCATCCTAGTGTAGCTGCTGAGTTCAGCGTAATTATATTGTGTGTGCTAGTGTAATGGCTGATGTTGTATTGTGTTATATTATATGTATATAGGACCATTAGATTGTTCTGTGAGACTTCAGGAGAAGGACATTGGTATTGCCAGCTAAGGACCCCAGGCGAGTACATTCTCTGATAGTTTCTTATTTATAATATCCTCTATGTTCATTGTATCTAGTATAAATATCCATATTCCTTGACACGATGGTTACACGGATTGGTCTATCCGGATCTCGTCATGAGATGTTATTCCTTATATATGATGTATCTTGTACAAGTCTTGTTTCATTAGTTATCTTGTGCATGTACATACACTGATTCTCGGGGAGACTTGCTACCTTCCTAGAGAATCCCGTGCCATAGCGTACCATGGTTGGATCTACTATACCAGTCGGGGGTGGAGAGTATTTTAGTGTAGATATGTGATCATACCCTTCATTTACAAGTCTTATTCTCATGTTAGTGTTGGTCATACACCGCACGTATGACTAGCCAGGCCAGTATTCGTGTACAAGTTCCCAAGCCGATCATATGTTAAAGCTAGTACTCACACACTTAGTCATTAGTATTCTTGTTTATTGGCATATTTTTTATTCTTGTATTTATTTCCAGTATTTCTTTTATTGTGTATCTATTGTACATGTATATGCATCTTGTATATTTCTATCTATTTACTGCTACATAGTTTATATTATTGATATAGAACTGCTGTTAAAGATGTACTTTGCTCCATCCTGACTAAAAATATTTTTCCAGAGGATCTTGAGGACTGGAGTCCGACATATTATGGACCAGGTATAGATGCAGACTACACACCAAAGATCTTAGAGGAGACACTACCTGCAGCTATTTAGACAGTATTTATTTTATGCGGTTGATACTTATTATTGTTGGACAGCTATACTGTAGTTTATCTCTACTGAGACATTATATTTGACTTATGTCAGTATTTCCTATCTTTTATCGTGCCATTTATATTCTTATAGTTTTGTGATTGAGTATACATTATGAGATGTTGAGAGATGTTTATTTTATTGTCCTCCTTATGGAGTTGATATCATTGACAGGTTGTGAGTTATGTTTAGTATTATTGAGACCTAGACAGCGTTCTACCGCCGATGCTGCGGCGTAGGCTGGACGTACCCACGTACTCGTGCCCCTATTCCGGGTGCCGGTCGTGACAGAATCTAAGGTACTTCCTCCTAGTTCCCGTACACGGAGCCTTGAGTGTACTATTAGATTACGGAAGTGTCCCTTGAGAGCTTCAGTGAGTACCATCCTAGGGTACGATACCAAACTCTCATTTACATATCACATAGTTGGTCGTAGTAGCTTTTCCCATTTTTATAACATTACACTGTTTACTTCTGGCTTGTTATTTTCTTGTACCTTGTTACGTCCCTCTGAGGACCTGATC